>JAJJMA010311991.1:0-21915 GCA_023529015.1 Papaver nudicaule
GAATTCATGAAAATCGAATTCAATGGGTACCCATGTTCCAAATTTATCTCGTTAGTAAAATCTCCATTGTAATTCATATTCATTATATTGAAATCATTGATTTCATCGTATGTGACTGCCTTATTACGAAAATCCGCCAAAATATTGAAAGGATTAGATTCAGAAATGAACGGTTTACCTTCCTGGTAGTCCAAAAATGTCGATTCCACCTTGTATTTCATAATTTCAACCACACAATTATCTTCATCCATGTTAGAGAATTCTTTTTCTGTTTTGAATTTACGATTATCGTCACCTGCTGGAGCTGAAGACATGTGAACTGAAGATAAGGCCAAATCTCCTACTGATTCCGGAACAACAAAATTCGCTTCTAAATTGTTGTTGACTTCTTCTGGTTCATCACTGATTTCTTTCTCCATCAGCTTTGGTTCTTTATCAATTGAATCAACGCCAATTCTTTGTTTCTCAAACGCATCTGTTATCGTCGTCTTCAAAGAAGAGATGAGATCAGCTTTAGCCTTATCAAAATGAGCAGCCATCGCCGTTTTCAATTAGGATTTAACCTCATATAATCGAGCATCTATCTCCGTCTCCCATTCAGATTTAGGCTCATTCAACTCAACGTCGGTTTTACTCTGAGATGTTTGATCCTGCTTTGTTTGATCATCATTTTTCTTCATGAGAGCAAGGACCTTCCGAGTGATTTCATCAACTTCTTTTTGATTCACCATGTATGCAACCGGTCACAAGGATCGATTGCTCTGATACCACTTGTAGTCTTTCCACTACGAATTGGATCCAGAATAAATCAATTGAGAGAGGAAAGATTAAAAAAAGCTAAGAGGGAGCTTCATAGAGAGAAAGAAGGAAGGAAAATAGAAGAATTAAGAGTGTTTTGATATTAATTTTCTGATAACAACCCAATTACATTTTCAGCTAGATATAGCTGAGATTTACCCAGACTATCAATAACCCCCCAACATATAATAAACTACTACAATAACCCCCTGGTACCTGTGTGACTCACACAACTAAATAAGAATACAGACTATAGGCTAACCCGAGAGATGGCCCGTAACTAAAGTTAGTCTGCCAATATCCGGGACATGACAAATACTTCTTCTGGCGCGATCTTGCTCTTGGATCTCTGACGCGTGTCCCGAGGGGTTTTACCCTCCACAGTTTGCCTCTTTCCTTTCCTTGTATCGAAGATGCGAGGAGAGTAAATTACCTTTTTAGCCACCTCTTCCTTACCAAGTATCCCCACTACTTGCCAGGTGCGAATTTTTTCGACACGTTCTTCCTATACTCGAGGATTTCGCGGCTTTTTACCTTCTGACCGGAAACGCCGGTTCCTCTTTCACTATTTAAGTTTTGGTTCTCCCTCTAAAAATACCTTAGCCCCTTCGTATCCATCTTCCTTGGCGCCGACGTTTTCTTTCCGTGAAACCTCTCAATTTGCAACTTTATATCAGGCGTTCTACCCGCGCTTTCCTTCTTGACCCATCGTTTTACTCCTCTTATTGTTTCATAAAGTTGATTCCTTTTGAACTTTCTCCATCTTCCTTTCCTCTGATTCATATTGCCTCTGCAAATTCCGGTCGTCGACGGTGTCACTTTTCCTTTTCTGTGTTTTTTCTTTATATGTCGTGTTCTTCTAAGGTTGACGCCCTTATTCTAAAGATGAAAGGTATGGATTTCAAAGAAGAGGGTTTTCAGATTGAAGCCATTAGCTCTTCTAGATTGACTCCAGAGCTGGTCGAGGAATATCAATGTGGTGAGAACAGGATCTTGGTGACATTCCATCAAATGTCTGCAGGGTTACTTCCTCCTCTTTACAAGCCTTCAAATCCTTTGTTTCTTCGCATTCTTTGCTCTCTCCCTAAATCTCGAGGGGTGATGCAGCTTACTTGCAGCTCTATTTACCTCATCAATCAGTGGGTTCTTCGCTCCGAAGATAATTTCCCAGCCGGATCTACGGCTAAGTTTTATTTTACTGGTGAGAATTTCTTTAAGCATCACAAACCCTTTTTAACCCTAGACAACGAATTTGCTCCTTGGGGGGTCAGCTTTCGGTCCGTGGAAGGTAGCGAAAATATCATCCCTGGGTCCCTGAATTACTCCATGGACGAAGACTGGTACTCGGAACCTATACTTCTTGATGGTCCTGTGCTCCGAGATTGGAAGGACTCTGGCCGGCTCTTCCCTCGGACCGAGTTTGATGCAGGGCATGAGTTTCGGACTCATCATTTGTTCTCTATTCATTTTTCTGACGAGGATAAAGGGTTATTCCGCTCGTCTTCGGGGAAGGGTAAGGATATTTTTATGGAGCCTTCGGGCAGCTTAAAGCGTTCCCGAACAGATGAGGAGACTATGCAGCAGGTAACAAAAACTTTCCTACGTTCTTTTCTGGAGTATTCATACTTGCCTCTATTTGTTTCCTGAGAAAGACGGGTCCTTATCTGCAGGTAGAGTCTTTAGGTGTCCTAAACCTCAGGCATGATCTGATGGATTTTGAATATGGGGGAAATTCGGAGGTTTCGCAGCCGCTGAAAAATTCTGTTTTTCAAAAGATTCTTAGGGGAGTTCAACCCAGACGCCGTCGAGCTGCTACGAGACCCCTGAAGGAATCTACGAATGCTGGTAAAAAGGTATCAGCACTGAAGGCAACTGAAACGGTTATCAAAGAAGTGGGTGCCGTGAACCCTTCCGTTACTTTGCCTATTACCACCATCGGTGCCTCTGCCTCAGCTATAATAGGTCCTACAGCTGCTGACACTGGTGCTGCTTCGGACGTTGTTCTTACAGGTTCTTCTATGCCGAGTGCTACCATCGGTGCCTCAGCGATGGTAATTTCCACAAATGTTGTTGCCGAACCTTCTATTCTTTCATCAAAAAGAATTGTTACTCCGGTGGACCTTCGTGTTCCCCGAAGGGATGGTTCATTTGTTGAGATGGATTCTTCCAAAGAACTTGTTGTCATCTTTCCGCAAAGTTCGAAGTTTCCGCCTGCTCCGAGTTACGCTAGTAAATATAGGCAACCATATACTGCGGAGAGGTTTAAGGAAGTCCTTTTTGAAAACCATAATCCTGGTGATTTTACTGTTGAGGTTTCAACTCGCTTTGAAGCCTATGCTACGAATCCCTTGGGGCGTCCTTTAGATCATGATTTCTGTAGGAAGTTAGGTGATATCTTTGGAGGTGACTGTCCCAGGGCCGATTATGACCTTCGTCATCCACCCTTGTCCTATGAGGAGAGCTTGGCTATTCTTCAAGCGGTGAGTTGTGTTTTCGTGCTCTTTGCCCGTACCTTGATGTTGCCGGGTCTTTTGGCTCATAACTTTGATCAAGCTGGCGAGGCCGAATATTTTGAACGAGAGTTTTACCGGATGCAAGAGGAGCTGGCTTAAGAGAAAGTTCGCAGTGCTGTTGCGAAGAAGCATTCAATATGTAAGTCTTTTTATTCTTCGATCATTTATGTAGGTATTTGTTTTTGCAGCGTTGTGCTAAGAACGGATTTGCTGCTTGCTTTTAAAAAGGCGAGCTGGAAGAGAGCGAGAGAAAACTCCAAGAGGCCAGATTGGCTATTAACCGACTTCGAGAGGGTCGGCAAGCGTCTCATATTGCCTTGAGTAGCGAGAGTTACCGAAGTGATAGTGATAGTTTTTTGGAAGAAAGGAACAAAGCTTTAGAGGATGTGGATTATTATAAGAACAAAAAGACAAGAAGCCGAAGGTCTTTTTGTTAAAGAGAGAAAAAGAGGGGATCAAGCCGAACGCCTTCTCGAGGAGGCGAGAAATAAGAATGCAGCTCTGGCCCGAGAGAATCATTTTTTCCAACTGGATGTGGATCGTTTAACACGAGAGTGAGATGATGCTCGCTCGGAGAGGTCGATCAGTACTTCTGGGAGGGTTTTGATTGAAAGGTTAGAGGAGAACATCAAAAATTTGAAGGTTCATCTGGCTGCGCTGAAGAATGTCAACAATGATTTGGTTACGAAAAATGGTCTTCTGGAAAGGAGTTGTAGTGATATATGTCTGGAACTTGCTGTAGCTAATAAGTCGAAAGACTATTCTAATCGTCTCATTGATGAGTATCGAATAGAACTCGATAAAAGTGGGGCAATTACTTCCGA
Organism: Papaver nudicaule; assembly: GCA_023529015.1. Taxonomy (NCBI): domain Eukaryota; kingdom Viridiplantae; phylum Streptophyta; class Magnoliopsida; order Ranunculales; family Papaveraceae; genus Papaver; species Papaver nudicaule. Next base: position 4,136 of record JAJJMA010311991.1, read on the forward strand.
AGATGTTAGGAAGAATGCCTCTGTACCTCGTTTCTCTAATCAGCACGAGGTTTCTGAATATATGATATTTAAAGAGAGTAGAGAACTAACCCAACTTTTCTTTTGTTCTGCTTTTGTCGCATCCCTGAGTGAGCTTTATCGTGCTATCATTCTTATGTTTTTTGTTTTTATGTTTCATAGGTATCGAAGCCAATTTGAAGAATCAAGCTGCTGATGCCGTGGCGGCAAGGGACGATGCTTCCAATCAGCTGGTGAATGAGTCCGAACGGAAGTTGGAGGCTGAAAACAAGGTTAAACAACTGACCTGAGAGTTATCCGAAGAACGCCAGCGTCGTTCTGCCGATACGAACAGATTTTCTCGAGAACTTGAGCTTGAACGCCAGCGTCGCTCGGAAGAGGTGGCGAATTGCGCTGAGCGGCTGTCTAAAGAACGAGAGTTTCGTCTTGAATGTCACGCGAGTGTGAGGAGCATGGTGACTGGTTTTGCCCTCATGCATCATCAGCTAAGACATGGTCAAGCTGTCGAAGAACTTCTTTCCCGATCTGCTCTAACTACTGCTTTCGCTACTAGTATGGCCTGGCAAAAGCATGGTCGTTCTTTTTTTAGGACCATTGGCATTGAGCCTCGTACTTATGGCTCTATTGGTGCGCGAGACTCGGATGCCATACTTCATGGTGATAAGTACTTACTCCCTCAGGAGGTGTATGTAGCCTTAGCTAGGAATGAGCTTCGTAGGAGAGGCTTGCTAGAAAAGTTTTTGAATGGTCCGAGTGATGATGACGATGATGATGATGATGATAGTGATGATTCCAAAGGCGGAAATTCAGGGAGTCCTGGCGGTGATGCCGAGGAGGACACCAAGGGTGTCCATGATGGTCCAGGTGGATCCGATCATGGTCCCGAGGAGGATCCTGGAAATGGCACTGTTGGTTCAAAGAATGATCTTGCGCATGGTGCTGGGGGGAAGACTGTCAGTATGGCGGATAATGTTTCCCAAAGTCATGAATGTTCCACTAAGGGATGTGCTAGCCGAATTCCAGGTACTGTCTTCGATAAGGATAGCCATTACTTATTTCAAGAGTCCGCTTTGGAATATAGCGAAGGCGAAAGCGAGGAAGAAATTGAGGAAGAAGCTGATGTGCGTACTGGCCGAGCCCCAGGTACTATCTTTGATAAAGAGAATCATTATTTGTTTCAAGAACCTGCTCAGGAATACAGTGATGAGGAAAGTGAGGAGAAAGCTGTGACCTCTATGGAAATTACCCCTTCGAGGTCAGACCACTCTCAACTTCGGACACAAGATGGTAACATCCAAGTTGACAAGGGTCTTATGAAGGAAATGGAGATTTTTGATGATGCCTCCCTTTGTGCCTAACGAAGGCTTTTCGAATGTTTTAGCTAGTAGTCTTGCTCTGCCCTTTTTTGGCTGTGTCCGAATCATTTATTTATACACACATTTTTGTTGTCGCTTTCCTTGTCCTGCACTGATTATATATATAAAGGATTCGTTTGTTTATTTTTCCCTTTATGCCCCTCCTCAAGGCTGTTTTTTATTTGGAGGAGGTCCCTTGGCTGCATAACTCATTTGTCATTTTCCACAAATGCAAGTTAATTAGCTGCCTCAGGGTTCCATCTTCCTCTATAGGTAGATGTTAATCTCATTTATCGTCCCCTCGACTCCTGAGAACGTGATGTCCTCGTGGTCGTTTGGTAGTGTGCACGAATGTATCATCAGCTTATGTAGCCTTGATTCAAAGCGCCAACCGCTAACGGGGTGTCTTGTGGGTAGAGGACTGTGCCATATAGCTCGTAGGGCCCTTACAATTTATATGGTCATCAGCTATGTGCCTGCTATTCGAGGTTTTTTTGTTTTTTGGCGTTTTATTTTTTTTTTTGGCCTTGGCTTACAGCCTATTTATTGTTGGCGTTTTTTTGCTTTGGCGTTACAGCCTATTTATGGTTGGCGTTTTTTGGCCTTGGCGTTAAAGCCTTTTTATTTTGCGACGAGGCACTAGGGGAGATGGCGTCATTGCCAGATTATTCGTGGCGTGAAAGCCTTTGTTGTTATGCCTAGCCAGGTGGGATTTCTTACCCGCCCTGGCAGGATCTGGAGTTTGATTTCGGAAGAGGTTGCATCAAAGGGTGCGGTTTTTATTTATTCAATCTTTCTACGAGTGCTGCTTACATAAAAAGTTGTTTTCTTAGACGAGGTGTTTCATATGCTTCCCCTCCACTTGGGTTTCAACTTCTGGCCTTCGAGGTTGATCAAGCTATACATGTCGTTCCCCAGTTGTTTTTCTATGACGAATGGCCCTGCCCAGAAAGGTTCTTGTTGAATGTTCCTGCCTTCGCTAGGCTCGCTTAATTGTTCATTCAGAGTCTAGAGGCAGCCTGCTGCCACGAGAAACTGTTCTCTGTTGTCGGGACGTTGGTCCTTTTTGCTGTTGTCCTGCCTAATGTTTGCCATTCCTACCTCTGTTTCAGCTATGAATTTCTCTATGCTTTCATCTGTTATCCTTAGTTGCTTAGTTTGCCCCGAGCATTCCTTGCTACCTTCTTTGTCCTGAATGTCTATTTCATTGCAAGCACGAGCTTCAGAAGGGTCGCCTGGTATCTCCGCGATCCCTCGTGGAGTTGGAAACCTGATCCTCTGATGCAAGGTTGAGGATACTCCCATAATTCCATGCAACCACGGCCTTCCCATGATAGCGTTATAGGGAGAGTCTATGTCAACTACGCAAAATAAAGTTGGCTGTTTTTGTCTGCCAACATGAATTGTTATCATTAGCTCTCCCCGAGGTGTCGATGGTTTTCCATTAAATCCGAATATATTATACGATGAGGGCACCAAAGCAGCTTTCTTTCCCTTCATCTTATCATATGTTTGTCCGAAAAGTATATCAACGGAACTCCCAGGGTCCACGAGTATTCTTGGCATCGCTACCTTTCCCATTTGGAGGGTGATGACCAAAGGGTCGTTGTGTGATCTTCCCTCGTTGGGGATGTCTGCTGCAGAAAAGAATACAGGTTGCTTTTGCCATTCTTCTAGATGATTCTTCGTAACTACGCTTAGTATTTCCTTTCCCTCGAAATCCCTCTTATGGATTCGGTCTGTTTGGATCCCCTCGAGGCCCTTTGTGTGGACGATGGAATTACAGGCGCCGAATCTCGGAATGTCTTTGTCGATAGTTATCACATAAGCTTCATGTTTCGGCTCCTCCTTCGGCTGTGGCTGATTTGGAGGAGGCTTTGGCAGCTCCAGGAGGTGTTTGAATTGTTCCCTGGCTATGAAGAAATAAATTTGGTCTTGTGCCGTAACACAATCTTCTGTCGTATGCCCGTAAAATTTATGGAACTGACAGTAGTCCCTTGAATTCTTTGTGTGCTTTGGTTGATTACCCCTACTTCTGGGATATCTTATTTCACTGGCGAATTCGGACAGCTCGATAGTCCGAAGAGCATCCTCGATGGGTACGCAAAGCTTTGGAAGTTTTCTATCGTGAAAGGCAGGGAATCCTGGCTTTGTTGTCCCAAATTTTATGTTTCCCTGTCCTTGCTGGTTGTTATTTCCTTCAAAATCTCCTCGAGAGCTGTTTCCTCTGCTATCATTGTATTTTCGATTTTTGTGGTACTTGCCATCTCCGAATTTGCCTTCGTTTCCATAGCGACCATTATCCTCTTGTCTTCCTCGCTTCGACGGATCCCCAAATTGAGTATTCATTGTTTGACCTCGTTCTTCGAGTGATAAATTGTTTATTGAGTGGACCTGTTTTAGGATGGTTTCCTTCCCCAAGGTTGCTTGTTCTTTGATTTCTTCCAAGTGATTCGCTCCTTCTGGTATTTTCGGAGATCTTGTAGCGTCTCGAGGTTCTTGGAGAAGAGCCTGTCATATAGAGGATGGCTTTTATCAAGAACGTTGAGGAATGCTCGTACTTTGTCTTTTTTTGTAGCTCCGTTCCCCACCTCTACGCACTGTTCAGTCCATCTGTTTGTCAGACTCTTGGTGGACTCTCCTGGTCATACCCGAATGCTAAATAACTTTTCCACCCCTGGCTTGGAGGAGTTGTTGTATAGGAAGTGTAGTATAAAGACTTTGGACAGCTCTTCGAAGGACGAGATCGAGTTGGCTGTGAGGTTGTCATACCAAGCAAGGGCTTCTCCTTTCAGGCTAGAGGGGAAATATTTATAGAGCACTTCATCTCTATTAGCGTAAGCCAGAAAGACTCGGAGATACATTTTAATATGCACGGTCGGGTCTCCTGAGCCGTCGAAGATTGATGTGAAGGTAGGCATAGTGCATTTTATAGGAATCGCCATCGAAAGAATTTCTGGACTTAGGGGTGATCGATTGACATCATTCATTGCTTGTGTGAGTTTAATCATGTCGCTTGATTGGATTCTGTTATCGAAAAGTTCTGCTCGGAGTGTCTTGATCTGGTCCAACATTACTTGTTGTAGGGCCCTAGCTTCGGCGTCCTTCTTCGTTTGGTTATCTTCGCTGAATATCTGTATGCTTTCCTTCGGGTATACTCCTGGTTCGGTTCTTTTGCTTGATATTGTGATCCCATGGCCTTTGCTGACGCCCTTGGTCTTGACGTATGTTTTGGATACAGAGTGTTTCTTCGATTGAGATACATTATTTGGGCGAGAGTGTCCTTCGCTGCATCCTTTGTAGTTGGATGCAGACTTTTCTGCCACCTTTTTATTTGCTTCGGCTAGCTGCTTTTTTAGCTTCTCGATCTTTCTGTTTTTCAGGATTAACTTTCTGAATTGTGCAGCTCTCGCCGTATTTTCTTCGGTTGGTTGGTGTTCAGGCATATCGTTGTCAGGGACAGCCGCTTCGTCTTCATCTTCATCGTTTTCTCCATTTTCTTCTTGCATTTGCTGTCGAGGTAATTCGCAGCCTCTGGGAATTCTTCTCCCTCTGGGCCCAAGTCCTCTATATGCACTTCGTCCTCGTTTACTTGTTCTCTGTGTTGGACTGTGCTTGCCGCCACCTCGGGTGATAACCCTTTACTCGTTGAAAATATGGTGTAATGCTGCCTCGAGGAACCGGTCCCTTGCCTCGATGTTCCCACTCGCTGCTTCGGAGCCTGGTCAGATTTTGAAGCCATTCTGGTTGTGACCTGTCAGAAGACAAAAAACCCGTGAGGTCTAAGGCGGCTACTGCAATGTACTATGTCGGCAATGAAGGTCTGTACGCTGCAACGATTTTTATCGTGCAGGTTTTTAGCGTAGGTCGTATTCGTTCCTTTTGGATATATCCCTAACTATATATTTTGTCTTTTAGCCAAAAACCATCTTTCCCAGCGGTTTCTTCATGAAAGTTTATTTCCAAATATAGCAGGCACTTTGAAAACCCTAAAAATAGGCTTACAGTTTTTTTTTTCATAATCGTTTTCTTATAGCTGACCTTAATTTTAAGGCATATATGATGAAAATCAACTACCATTTTTGAAATGGGTTTCGTCATGCCAAGGTTTGAAACCCTTAGTTGATGATCTTACCATCTGATGATTTGCTCATAAAACCCTTGAACATGTTAAAGCCTGAAGGATCTTTAGATGTTTAAGGTATTGGAGCGTTTTTAAAGAACAAGCTTTGAAGATCTTTGAAAAAATGAGAAAAAATACATGAAAAATTTGAAAACCCGAAAAATCACAGGCAAACCCTAAGTTGTTTTAATCAGTCCCTGTTTCTGGCGCCAAACTGTATGAGTAGAAAATCTGCATAGGTACATGATGTTTTATAGCCCTCAGATCTCACTCACACACACAGTCATTAAAACATGATTCAAGGTACAAAGACCTCAAGAACGATACCGAAGATATGTAAAAGACATTAATCAGAAGACTAAACGTATGAAGATTTGTATTTCAGTGTTGCAACTACATGGATTATGATCCTAAGGAGCTAGAGGAGATACAAACCTAATCCCTCTCTTGCCGCTTAGGTTACAACCAAAAGATTCCAACCCTTACAATGTTCTCCAAGCTCACCTTATATAAGCCGAGCTTGGGTGGTTTACAGCTAATAAAACAAGGGACTCAATCGTGGTGGTGTCAGTCCTTGTCGAGTAAGGCGGTTCCTTCAGCGACACTCCGAAGATGGCTCTGGGACTTCGGTCCTTTGGGGCAGGGTCTGAATCCCTTTCTTCTGATTCTTCGCTTGGTGTCCTCGGTCTCATCTTTCTTTGGTTTGGTCCCGAGGCCTCGCCAATACTTCTTCTGGCGCGATCTTGCTCATTGGATCTCTGACACGTGTCCCGAGGGGTTTTACCCTCCACACGTGAACTCATGTTACAATGCATGCTTTGGGAATTCTATTTGTCTTAGTATTGTTTATGATTTCTTTCTTGTCATTTCGACCATAATGCACACCAATACTATCGATTAAAATTCGACACAAACATTACTTTAAAGTCTTTAATCACTCGTCAAACAAATAAAAGACATTTAGTTATATCTTTACAGTTGTATAACAAATTTCAATTGAGGACTTTTTGAACGTTCCATATATTATCGGTATGTTGTAGTTTCTCTGTCTCAATTGAGAATTTCATTTCAGGAGCACTGTCATCAATTGAAGATGTTATCATTACTTTTGATGATTTTTTTACCAAATTTTGATGTTTTTCTTCCAAAGAATCCTCTGGAAGAAATCTCCAAGAGATTCCTCAACTTTTGTATAGCTCTGTAGATTGAAAAGACTCACAGATATTGCCCTTTTTTGAAGATTACATTATAAATTCCTGAAGGATCTCGGGTGATTTGAGCATATTTTATTACGCTAGCAACTGGTAGTATCTTTCTTTAGTTTGTAGTCTGACTTAGTTGTCATATATAAAGAACATCTGATGAAAATGACATATATAGGATCATTGGAGGACAACAATCCCTTCTGGACCGGCATGACTTTAAGTCCGCGTTTATGGTTGTTAAAAAATTAATTGAGCTTATATATGCCAGTGGCTAAATACTCCAGGGCACATAAAAAAAAAATAGTTAATTTAAGTTCTTATATTCCTGATATGACTTTATATGCCTTTTCCTCAGTCTTTTCCGGGTGCTCATATAATGTGGTGTAGTAAATTTTTGTTTATCCACTCTTTGTCTTTTATTCATTAAAATGATTATCAGGTCCGAAGGAAACCCTTGTTCTCCTTAAATATAACGTATCATAGTTGTTGTGTACCTGTTGTAGTTGATTTCTTTTTTCCTACAAACGTTACAACGCCTTCTGAGAAACAGATAAAGAGTTTAAAGTCTGCAAGATTTTTTTTTTTATTATTAGTAAGGAAGTTTAACCTTCTACGTCAATTGGTTTGAATTCCCTAACCTTTCATACGTTTAGTTGTTTAACCTTTTATTTGTCATATGAAGGTTGAAAGCTTACTTGTGATTCACTTAGACACATTGCTTTCTTTCCTTGCAAGCACTCAAGTTCTTTCACAGAGGCCAAGTAATATGTCCTTGCACTCTAAATTACCATATATATAATGCATCACATCAACTTTTTTGTACAAAATATATACAAGGAAAAGGTAAATAAAGTAATGGTTCTAACCTGTAGAGAATCTTCGACTTCCTTAGACCCTCAATCTCACTCGAGAAGGTTTGAGCTTAGCCTTCTGAAGTTTGAATTTAAGATCATTCTAGTGGCTTGACTATTAACTTTTTAGGATCCATCCTTCTTCTTTTCAAATAAAAAAAAATAGCAAAATAACGACTATACATGGCAACAGTCCAACAACTAGCAAAATCCAAGTATAAGCAATATTATACAATATTTGTTATATTGGTTAAAACGAAATAATGAAAGAAAAAAATAGATACTTTACTTTACTAAACATTTCAGAAAATCTACGAAAGTAATACATGAAATACTTAGAAATTGTTGGACACAAATATGATAAAACCTTTCTGATGAACACTATACGAAAACACATTTTACAATGATGCCCCCTGATAGAGACTTTCATTATATTTTGACTTATAAGTTTTTAGTCGATTAATTCTGGTGTCGTGAACTAACTTGTTGAATGTAAAGGTTGATAAGGATTTTCTAAAGTGGCCTATTTAAATGATTACTTCAATGTCTTTGTTGAATGTCAATCTTACCAATTTACATACACTAGTGGATTTGGCCTGTTAAACGACTGTTGGGGCATGTAGTTAAACTCGATATTACGACGTATTAGATCAGTAGTATAAAGGGCGCTTGTGGACCGTGTTATTTTTATACCACCCTTCGCTGGGGTGGCAAAAAAACGATGCGCATTATCAGTATTAAATTAACGACTATTAGGGTCCGTCGTTTCTCTTGGTTATTGGAAACCATTTTGAAGATGCAAAATTTAGCATAATCGCACTTTATCATGTAGATCGGTAGATCTTAGGTGTTTGATAAACTTAAAGAAATAGTTTGGATCTAATAATGTCAGAGTGCTATAGACTTGATGAAACATGAAGACTTTCGTGGAAGAGCAAGGCACATCAATGTGAGGTATCATTTTGCCCGAGATACCGTGCAAGGTGGAGAGTTTTCAGTACTGAAGCTTCACACAAAGGATAATCCTTCAGACATGCTTACGAAGGTAGTACTGGTTAGTAAGGTCAAACATTGTTTGAATTTAATCAACACTATACCAGTGTAGGCACCGAAAGGTGCAATGTGGGACGATGAAGTACGTAACCTGAAAAACAAGGTGGTGAGTGAAAGATTGTCAACAAAGGTGGAGAATTGTAATATTTGTTGGTTAGTCTTTCACTATTACAAGGAAGCTTGTAAGAGTCTTATTCTAGGTAACCAAGTATTCCTACTTGGAATAAAATATGGAAATTATGAAGTTAGGAAACCGGGTCCAAGCTCAAAACAGATTTCACCTGAGCCGAAAAAACCTGCAGGAGTTTTAAAGAATGCTCGAACAGAAGCGGCTGAACCGGAAAAGCCAGTTAAAAGAAGGAGAATGTAGGCAAATTGTTAACCAGAAATCTTAATTTTTAGAGAATAGCATGTTGTAGATGAATTTCAGGTGGAAGCGAATACTTGTTGATTTTGTAGGTGCAATCCATGAATAATATTTGATGATTGCATCATGCCAACTTAATAAACTTCGGATTTAATATTAGATGTTTCACTTTTTGCTTTTCATCTGGTGTCTTCTCCCCTAGTTCATCGAATATTGTGTAGTTATTTTCCTTCGCCAAAAACATTAGTTGTTGCATGACATCCCTATATTAGACCTTTCATCTATCTTGAAATTTTGGATTGCATTGTAGATGTTTCTCAAACCGGATACACTATCCTTGAAAACACGCTTTAAGTGTCTTAGGAGTTGCAAAGGACTCATATTTTGTCTCCACATCCCTTCCACTAGCACCAATTCCTCCGATTTCAACCTGGAAGCTTGAGCATGCCTAAGCAAACTCTCCGGCGGTTCGTGGTTATGCCTACCGCATACAACACTCTTCAAGTAAAACCTCTTATCCAAATTGGAGCTTGAAAGGGCAACCGGTCTTCGATGTGTGGGATGTTGGCTTAGGCTTCGTCGGATGCTTTCTTACATATTATGTACCCTTCTTCTAATGATTTTTGTAATGTCTGCTAAACTCAAAAACCATTTGAAAGCAATAAAGTCTAACAATCATGTTTTTTACTACACTGCAGATGATCTTTTCTGCATGATCTTGATCCCAAAACTTTGCGGCATCCATATCATCCGCGATCCCATGTCTACATAGATCGGAACATAAAGTTAGGAGAAAAAGATGGAAAAAGGTGAACTGTTAATACACAAAATTAGGAAAGTAATGAAAATTTACCAAGGTATCAAAATATGGTTGGTAGTGATATGTGGTGACTTCGTGCAATACTTCATTACGTGGTGGTCGATCTTCCATTGGTTCAATGGGAGGCACCTCATCATTATCTTGAGATTGAGTAATTAACAATTGGTGTAATTTAGGCACAATCTATAAACAAAACAAAAAAAAAAAAAAAAAAAATTGTAAACATACTCAAAATTACGACTCAAAATCCTTGAATGACAAAGGCGTAACTTAATCTACGACTCAACTTCTGGGGCATATGTCTTCGATTTTTTAGGGGGGGAAATGATCGAGGAAAATTACGTTTGGATTGGGTATTCTCAAATCTAGGCGTAAATGTCACTTTGGAAAATATGTGAAAATTCAATAGGTTATGTCCCAATTTTCAGGGTGTAAGTTTGGAAATTAGGTGCCACAACTTTTTGAGGCGTAACTATTTTTCGCAAAATGTTAGTGGTTTACAGAGGAAATTTACGTCCCTTTTGTGGGGCATAGATTCAAGGCGTAAGTCTTTTTACGCCTCAATAATGGGACGTAGCTAGTGCATTCAATGGCATTTAATATTCCCATGCCACCTACGTCTCAATGGTGGGTTTACCGAGATGGCGTAAATGAAGTGTACGACTCGATTTTCCCCAAATTCCAAAACTTACCCGTTGGGAAGATATCAGGGACGTAGATGCTGGTTACGCCCAAATTTTTGGGTCAAACCAAAGTGTAAGTAGAAAACCCATCTCACACTCACACTCACACTCACACTCTTATACTAACAAAGATTACAAGCAAAGGTATATATACCTGAGTGTTAGAAGCTTGTTCCTCCTCTCATAATCTTCACAATATCAAATAATGCAATGTTGAGTCTTCACCTTCATTGGGACAGAATATCTTGTCATTGTAATTAATTGGAGACTCTTCTAGCTCGAAATGGTGGTTTGAATCTCAATTTGGTTGAGACATTAAGTGATTCCAAATCTAAGGATTTTGAGAGGAAAATAGAGTTTTTCTTCTTCTCCTTCTTCTCCCACTCTAAATACGAAGAAAAAAAATTAACTCTAAATGATTTTAAATCTAACTATATAAATTTAGCTAATCATAATTAACCAATTTTAATCAAAAAGGTAATTTTTTATAGAGAAATTTATTTTTTAGTCCAAAAAACCCATACCCGGTTAAGCTTTAGTCCTGGTTTAAATGTAATTTAATCGTTAGTCCAAAACCTATTAAATTACTATGTTAACCCTACAGCGGAAATAATTGTCTTTCCGTTGAATCCTCTCGTTCTTTCTTCTTCTTCCTCCTCCTCTAACTCTATTATTCCTCTTTCTTCCTTTGTTCAACCATCAACACAAAAGAAAACATACTTGAGCATCATAAAATCAATCAAACCCTCCTAAATCTATATCTACAATGAAAAACCCATGAAAACCTAGATCTACGACGAAAAATCGTACTAACCTAGATCTACAATGATGAAATGATCAAAATTCTCAAGGATTATCATAAAATCAGTAGATATCATAAAAATCAACTAAAAAAATCCAAATGGCGTATTAACTGACATATTGATATGTACAGAGTACAGTGATATGTACTGGACTCAGTACATATGATATGTACTGGGTGAAAACAAGAAGAAGTAAAAGAAAAATCAAATGGAAGCACTAACAGTACATATCATATGTACTGGGGGGCAGTACATATGATATGTACTGAGTGAAAACAAGAAGAAGTAGAAGAATATCCCAAGTCAGATTTCTAACAGTACATATGATATGTACTGGGGGACAGTACATATGATATGTACTGAGTGAAAACAAGAAAAAGTAGAAGAATATCCCAAGTCATATTTCTAACAGTACATATGATATGTACTGGAGGTCAGTACATATGATATGTACTGCGTGAAAACAAGAAGAAGTATAATAATATCCCAAGTCAAATTTCAAACAGTACATATTTTATGTACTAAGTGAAAACAAGAAGAAATAGAAGAATATCCCAAGTCAGATTTCTAACAGTACATATGATATGTACTGAGTGAAAACAAAGAAGAAGTAGAAGAATATCCCAAGTCAGATTTCTAACAGTACATATGATATATACTGCGGGCCAGTACATATGATATGTACTGAGTGAAAACGAGAAGAAGTAGAAGAATATCCCAAGTCAAATACTAACAGTACATATTTTATGTACTGGGTGCAGTACATAATGTTATGTATTGAGTTCAGTACATATTATATGTACTGTATCTTCTTCTTCATAAATCTATTCTCGAATTCTCTTTTTGAATGTTCTTCTTCCTGAATCCATCTCGAATCTTCTTGTTCTCCTTCACTTCATATCGAATCTTTCACCATTACTCGTTTCTCTCATTATATCATCGCAAAAATTGAAACAAAAAACCTAGATCTGAAAATCGCATCATCTAACCGCCATTAATGGAGTGTAGAAACGAGATTAATGATAGACGAATGATCTCATGGCAAAATCTCAATTGTTCTTCTTCTTTGTTATCTTTCTCTGCCATTATTAGGTTTTCTTCCTTCTTCTTTCACTCGGTTTACTCTCTTTCTTTGTCTCTCTCGTGAATATGAAGAAGAAGAGGGTAATTCGGGGATTTAGAAAAATTGTTTTAACCTTCACACGCATAAACCGTCGGTTTTCTTCTTTGGTTTAGACTAAACACTAAACGGGTTTTTGAGTTGGACTAGCCGCTAAACTAGATAGTGAATAGTGGACTATTCACTAGATTCTACTTTTTTATAAGGGGTTATTGATTTTATTTTTGGGTAATAATTTTTTGTCTTATTACTGCAGTGCCCAAAAAAACACTAAAAAATAATCACTCCTAAATTTTTACGCGAAGCGTTTAAATTTTCACATAAGCTGAATGAAGCATCTATGCAACCATGCAGGATTCAGAACGGGATTTTGGTACCTTGTTTATATGTACACACCAGTGCAACTAAACAAAACGCCCAGTTCATGTTTTACCCATCTAACCACATAAGTGTTCTAACACGTTTAAAAAAGGGCTTTTTGCTTAAATGTCTCTCCCGTAATAATTATTTACTGATATGTTTTACCTTTTAACAGATTCAACCATGTATCCCTTCCGTCAACTTTTCCATCCGAAATTCCTTTAGCTAAAAAACGATGTCACATCATCCTAACTTACTCCCAAAACCTTCCTAACTTACCCTTCAAACTTAACCCTAACTAAACCCACCTGAACCACAATTTGAACCCCAACTGAATCTCACACAAAACACAATCTGAACCCCACTTGAATCCCCACCTGAACCGGAACCAAATTTAACCCGAAGTTATTTAGGTAATAAAAAAACGAAGGATGGGGAGGTATTTTGAACTCATTATTTAACCATTATGATAGGACACATCAGAGTTAACTGTGACTTAACGAGTTTCTAACGGAAATTCTATTACAAAGGACATATTCATGAATTTGTTAAAAAGTAGGAATATTTTGTATATACCATATCAAGAGAGTAACCTACAATCTTGTTTCCCTCTAAAAAAAAAAAAAGATGAACTGAAATATGAATGGAAAAGACAAAATGACTAAGAGACACTAGAGAAATTATTATTTTACACGTACATGAATATTATCTACATACGGATCCATTTTAAAACCTGAACTCATACAAATTGAATCATCTAATTAGAGCTAAGAATTCATGATAAGTAGTGATGACAATGAGTAGTATAACTAGCAAAAAAGTGGATGACCGAACAATCCGAATGAACATTCGTACCTTTTGTGTTTAGAGTCCGGCTATCACACGCGCGCCCGCGTGATAGCAATTATGCACTTGCGGCTCTCTGCCGTTGGATCTTCATCTCAGTCCTCCGATTTGACTTTTGATGTTTTTTATTTTTTTTTTCGTATTTTATTGCTGAAACACCCTTATATTGTTTACTTATTCTTAATCAGATCCTTTATCTTATCTATGGCCATGGATCCGCCCAGAAAGAGAAATTCATCCTTCACTCTTTCTGAAATTAGGGTTTATAGATTTAGGGAATGCATTGTTTTGGGGTTTTCACTCAAACGGAATCTACTGAAAATCTAAAGACGAATCAATTCAGGAAGAAGGTCAATTCAACTCATAGAAGTTTGTTAGATCGAAATAATTTTAGCATCATCAATTTCTCCTCACTGTGCCAAAACATTCAGTAAGATCAAGAAATACCAACAACAAAAACATGAGCAAATTCATTATTTGAGTTGCACAAAAATACCTAGTGATGCATCTTTTCACCATGAACAACCCACAATCTCTACTTCTTATCAATTAGGAAATTTAGCCATTAGTATATACCCAATGTAAAATATGCAACCCAAATCAGTATATATAATGAAACATCTTCTAAATTCTTTCCCATTCAGAAAACCCTAGTTTCAACCGAACAAAAATTAATCAAAGTCATACTAAGATTTCGTCAAAACAAGGAAAAATGCAAATGGGTATTCATATACTTAAGGATTTTCGCAAACCATGGGTTCGAATCTTCATTTCTTAATAGCTTGCTTTATCTAAAAAAAGTTGCAGGTTTGGAAATTGAGAGACAGAGACAATAGTACCAGAGAGAAGAAGATGTTAACTTTTTAAGTATTATGAGTAGGAGGGTCTAGTTAATAATAAGTAGGAAATATAAGTGTCTTTTAAACAATAAAGTAGGAAAGAGATCCTAGAAAACATCAAAAGTCAGATCCGAGGACTGAGATGAAGATCCAACGGCAGAGAACCGCGAGTGCATAATTGTTATCACGCGGGCGCGCGCGTGATAGCCAGACTCTTTGTGTTTAGCATTTTCTTTAATTTTAATTAACCAAATTCCCTAAGTTGTCTTCGTTTTACTTTCCAATCTTGATACCAGAAGACTCTCTAGTTGTTCCAGTTTCCTCCACCGCCTCATTCTATGAATTTAATAATAAAATATTGACTCAATACTAATATCATATGCTATTGCCCATATGTCTAGGTTCTCCCATTTATAGAGATGCAAGGGTCGACATAAATTAGATATGACTAACACAAAAGAAATGAGTACACCTAATAAAGTTTATATTAAAGGTTGGACCGAAAAAAAAGCCGCGTGAGATATCTCGCTGTGAATCGGGCGATAATGAGTTAACCCAGATTTTTCCGATTTACCATTAACTTCTCTAAAATCTAATCTTTTCTTCAGAGATATCTCGCTGGGATTCGTGATTCTTGATTTCATACAGTTGGATCACCAGATCAATTGTTCAAAGATACGGTAAATCCATGGAAGGAGACATTGAGGATTCGGAAAATGAGGCCGATGATTCGGATTATGAACTAAACCAGGCTCTTCTTCATACTCTTTTCCCAGATCCAACTCTTACCTCTGTGTCTGTTCAATCGACTCCTACCTTGTCGTTACAACTCTGGATCCCTACCCTCTCCAATGGGTGTAAGTTTAACTCAGGATTCCATTTGGGTTTCATAACCCCTCTTTTAACTTTCTTCCTGAATCCTGTTTTAGTAACTCCTCTTCACAAAACCCTTCATCTTTTTGGAGTTACTGGTGCCCTAGGTAGTGATAATAAATCACCTGGGGCGTCTGCATTCGACCTTATCCCACCACATTTAACACGAAAAGACTATGTGAGCCTAGGAAATATGGGGGTTCTTGAAGTGTTCAGTTTTCAAGAACGAGACCAACTTTGTCTGACCTCGCATGACAACAATTGGGAGCTAGTAGTGGATTCAGCCAGTCTTAGTTGGATGAATCTACGTTTCTTTTTTAATGTGTTGTTGGTGTGTTTAAGTCCTACATAGCTTTTAGTGTGTCAATCTTGCTTTTAGTTTTATTTTGGTCTTTTGGTTGTGTCCTGGAATTACTTGGTGACTATCATAGTCATGGAAGAATTTATTGTTGCTGTATATTGAAGTTGGAACTAAGCCATCCAAATCAGAAAGTGGGGTTTTATTGGGCTACTCCTTTGTGGCACAAAGGAGAATGGATACTGCAGCTGAAGGTCTCTGTTTATCAATTCTCAGGTCATTTTTGTAAATGGTCAGCTGGCAACACTAATTTGGTGGTTTCGCTACAGCTTGGATGGTGAAATGTTCGTGCTTGGTTCTCTTCATGGTATTGTTGCTGGATTTTTCTCGTCACGACTATGCTTCTGACACTAACCACTCATAGGAATGGTCGACTTATATTGCATTGTATCATGTTTGGTCTCTGCTTGATGTACACTCAAATGTACCATTTCATATGATTAATGAAAGCTTTACCTTCAAAAAAAAAAAAGAGTACACCGAATGAATGAATGAATGAATGAATGAATATCCCCAAGAAGTTGAAAAATGAAAGCAAGTGTTCCTTTAAATAAAGGGCTGAGTCTTTGCTTGATCGTCGTCCCAGACATTTACGGGATGAGTTTGCACCAGTTTCATTTCACCTAGACACTACTTGCTGGCAAAACTAATCACCGCTCCTAGAGCTAAGAGAATGTTTATGGAGAGAAACGTAATATTCATTTTACTCGATCAAACTCAAAAATCAAACCATTCAATTTCTTGAGTAAGTCTGTCAATTGCATGATGGGTTCTTTCTAGCAAAATTTGCTCTAATTTCTAACAAAATACTCCCTTTGTCCCAGATTAATTGAGCTAGTTTCTTTTTTAGAAGCTTCGGCAGAAACTTGATCTGCAACTTCTTGAGTCGTGATATTAATGACATAATGATGGGATATTTTGGCGTACCAGTCTTCATATCCATCTACCTCCTGTTGTGGATCATCACTGAAAAAGCAGGGGTACCGAAATACAACCAACTTTTCGTTTGGGCTCGTGAGACATATGGTCAGATCTGGACGATCTCAAGAATCAATATCCAGATCCGTTAACCTGAGTTTGGATCACAAGGATCAGTCCAACGCAAGACAGGGTCTTGGTAAATCCAAGGGATGGATTGCGGACAGCGATCAGGTTAACTAATAACGTATTTCTTGTGTTTGCTTTAATTATATAATCAGAGATTATAATGCGGAAAGTAACGCACACAAGACACCAGAGATTTTTCAAACGAGGAAACTACGACCTGTAGAAAAACCTCGGGACCTCGTCCACATTGAACACCGCACAGTACAAAATGTCTACAAACACTAGCCTACTATAATACTTCGGTCTGGGATGTAGCAGAGACCAATTCTAACCCTCCAAGCGAACTGGCTAATGTCGCACTCCTTACGTCCCTAGATCCCCCACAGATCGTCACGCACTTGATTCCCCTAGCTGACGTCCTTTACAGGCCTAGGAGTTTCTTTAAACGCTGTTAAAGGCTTGTGTCAACAATTCCGTCTTTGCAACCTCAATTATCGACGTATGTTTGAAATGTCCTCTATCATTTTGACATACACAAAGTGACTTCCTTCGGATTGCTCCAGGTCATACGAAAATCTACTTACAAGCGGGGGATGACAAGTAACCCGAGTAAACTATGCCCAACTTGTCTCTACCTCAGTTGTAAAAGAATAATCACTTAAGAAACTTATACAACTAGAGCTAACTAGGTCTTACAACACCGAGCGCAGCCGTGCGTTGCTTCCTTTCGAACCCTGGGTCTAACGTATCATTTCTTGAATGGCCTTATATCAGAAGAGAAGGACCGTAGAATAGACAAGAACGTGATCAGGTTACCAAGGTTACAGGTTACTCCGATTTCAACCACTAAGGCTTTAATCTCCTACCTGTGCTTCCAAACTCTCAAGAGAAGTCTTTATAGTCGTAGGTAAATCCCGTGAGGAACTGCTACCTAATAGAGGATGACTATACCACAACAAGCGTTCACCGAAGTGAAAAGAGTTTTACGATCTCTTCCCTAAGGAATCTTCACGTATGCTTGATGCTTGCAGTATTCTTCCTTAGACACATCTATTTATA
>JAJJMA010311994.1:0-13247 GCA_023529015.1 Papaver nudicaule
GCAAAGGCATTGTCAGGTCTAGCGATTGTTGCATACTGAAGAGCACCAGTTGTACTTCTATAAAGAGAGCCATCTTCAAAAGGAGTATAAGATATTATTTATTTTGTTGCTCCCAATGGTGTTCAACATGGGTTAGCTTTATCCATCTTTTTCTTCAGAAGTAAATTGGATATATACTTCTTTTGAGATAATAAGATTCATACTAGAGTAGTTGTAGATTGAATGCCCATAAAGAAATGAAGATGACCTAAGTCTTTGATTGCAAATTCAAAACTGAGTGTATTAATGAGTAGTTGCACTGTTGTTGGATTACTACCAGTCAAAAAGATATCATCTACCTAGATGAGAATATACAATGCTGCATTGGAGTTTATTCTGAAAAAGAATGAAGTATTTGTCTTTGATGCCTTAAACCAGAAAATGAGGGGATATCCAAGGTACACTACCAACTTTTTTGTTCACGAACCTGATAGATAAATATCCCTAGACAATCACTGAGATCAAATCACAAGGTCAAGCTAGATAGATCTATTTTCCAAAACTGAATTCAAACAAGTAAAAGGCTCATTTGTTTACGTAAATTCGCGAACCAAATTCTCAACAAATCAAGCTTGAGAATATGTATACTTCAAGATATGAGTTCACAAAGAAAACTATCTAGTTGAAAATCTACGCCATTTGCAATACTTTATTTATAATGAATAAACAATATAATGCGGAAATAAAGTAAAGCAAGACACCAAAGTTTTGTTAATGAGGAAATCGCAATCCAGCAGAAAAACCCTGAGACCTAGTCTAGATTTGAGCAATATTATATTAAGCCACTACAGACACTAGTCTACTATTAGATTTCAAACTGAATGTAGTTGAGACCGAACCTACTCTCCAAATTAACGATTCAACTGCAGTCGCGCTCTTTACGTCTCTTGAACCTCGCAAGATTCTACGCACTTGATTCCCCTAGCTGACGTCATTTACAAGCCTATGAGTTTCTTCAGCCATAGTAAAGACTTTCAACATCCTTTCTCGTACTCCAACAAGATGGCAACAATGATCACATGGAGAATACACATCTGATAAATAAAAAGTTTATTGAGTTTCAGTATTACAGATCATGGAGTTCATCCACCAACAACAACTTTGTGTTGTCCCAAACTGTTAATTGTCCCTTACTTAATTATTAGCATATCAGAATCTTTCAAGTTTGAGGTTAGATTTTTTAAAATAAATAGAGGGTTGTGTTCAGTCACCACCTATGTAGATAAAATCCCATCGTTGCTCACTACTCAAGCGAAGGAAATCAATTCCTCCTTGAATCCGCGTACTTGCAATTAAGGCATTTAAGGAGGCCGATTTTTAACGATGTTTCAGTAGAACGAGTTGACGAGTTACCGATTTTTACACATTAAGTTGAGTTTACATAGTTTAATGGCCTCAATTTTCTTAAATAACATTCACTACAATAATTGACCCGATTTGTAATAGCAGCAATGCTCACGACTTTCTTTGCAGTAATGAACCTATATTGTTACTTATCTCTTAACGTTTTTTTGAGTTACTGAAAATGCGATCCGTTTTTTTTTTTTTTTTTTTTTGTTGTGCAGTTATTTTCCTCTCCTCAATACTTAGGTGAACTTCCTTTGTTATCCTCGACTTTTGCTTTATCTGCCCAAGTTTTGATCCTGTACAATTTGAATCTCAGTACCCTATTAAATATGGTTTTTATCTCAACATATTAACCTGATACGACAATTCATCTCAACTTCAAAATCAGAAAACAAAAATGGAAACAAAAGAAAATCATTCAAAATAATGTTTTCATTTTAGCTGCCAAATGTGAAAGAAGATGATCATCATGTAAGTGAACCATATATCTAGTTTTTTCATAGACTTCGCTTACCCTGACCCCTGGCCTTAAAGTTTGAATAACTGATTTTTGAGCTTGCAGGAGAAATGTATAAACCTCATAGGTGATATAAGATAGTCCTATCTAAATATAAATAATAATAATAATCATATGATGATCCGATGCCACATATTAAATCTTGATACCCATAGAACAAAATGTTATCATTGCTCACACAAAAGGCCTTAGATCGAACTCATCACCACTTTACACAACTGGAGGATAACATATATTAACCCTCTGGTGCTTCGTTGCACCTATCCTTGAGTCCAATATTATTTCTTGAATTTTCCCGCCACACATTGCTCCATCGATTATTGATTCAATTGTACATACCTCCATAAATTTCGATGCTCAACCTTGTTTTTTAGAGTAAAAAATTCTAAAAATCCAAGGTTTACACCATTGTACAGTAAATATGCGGGTATTCTTTGTATATACCACTTGTATATAAGGATTATAACTCCCACATCCATTTCTCTTGTGTATCCAACTCTGACAACCGGAAGTTACTCATGAATTCGGCGAAATACTTCATCCATTTCTTGAATTCCACCATCCACTATGTCCATCGTACAAGTCTTCATATCCATCTCCAAGTCTCCTCCATCCACTATAGCTTCTCCCAGAACTTCAAACAGATGTATGTGATCAATATCTTTACATATAATATCAATTTGGTTCATAGTGAAGACAATACCGAATAACCAAATGTGAAAGATGGAAGATACAGACGATCTTAGAGCTTTGTGTGCCTCTGGATTTTCAATGATAAGACATTTGATCCCCAAAACTTGTTGTCGTTGTGTTGCTACCAATATGAGTATAACCCAATTAACCTGCTAAATTGTTGTGGGTTTCAAGGACTAAAACTTTTTTTCAAGGATTAAGAAAATCTTATTGTGGTGTTCAATTTGGGAAAGAAGATAAGTGAGTCTTTAGCTATTCTCTTTATACAATTGATGTTGCAATCAGTGGTGGTTTGGTTGAAATAAGTATCTTTATATTTCAGATTTAAACAATCATCTCGTGTTATAGGAGAACTTTCCTCTCTTTAGGAATTTAAGTTGTTTTTTTAAGAACTCTAATTGTTAAAAGTGGAGATCTTTTGTTGAGTTTTTTGTAGTTTGAGAACTGATTTGGGTAGTAATTACCAAATCATCTTCACTAGTATGATAACGGAAAGCAAATATATAAAGTTTAAGTTTCAGAAAATCAATATAAAAAGATTTTATGTTTATCTTTCTTAATCTTTTGTATTTTTGAAATTACAAAGGTTTTCTTCCTTGTATTTGTTAATTACAAGGAAGAAAACCCATGAGAAATGAGAATCCAAAGATTTCAAACATTTACAAACAAGAAAACCTTAGGGATTTAAAAATATAAAACATTAAGAAAGAAAAATAAATATAAAACACTTTTTTTCATTGATTTTCTGAAACTTACATTATATATTTCCTTTTTCATTACAATGCAAGTGAAAAATTATTTGGTAATTACTACCTTAATTATGTTATCTGAACTACATAAAACTCTATAAAAGATCTTTACTTTTAACAATTAGAGCTCTAAAAAAAAACAACCTAAACTCTAATGAGAGGAAAGTTCAATTACCAGCAATCCTCTCTTTATTTCTCTGTGAGGTAGAAGTTCTTACTCTTTTTTCTTTTGCTCCAATTTTGGTTGGATCTTATTTTGAAAATTGATATAATGGTAGATACTAAATCAAGGAAAGTTCTTACTCATTGTGCTAAGACTCAAAGAACTATCTTTCATTCCTTCTTAGAGAAATCAATATAAACAACATCATATACTATTACATTGATATAATGATAGATATTAAATCAAGGAATATCCTTACTAACATTTTGACGAGAGGAAAATAAGTATCAAGTGAATAAACTCCTACTGAATGAGACAAATGAATTGACTGTAGTTGGAAAGGATGTGAGTGTGAATCTGCTTATTTTCCAACTGGTCGAATGACCTAATTATAGCAATGGGATTGGTATTAGCTACATCCATCAAGAGTCCTGAAGTAACCAAAGAGCTGAACATCAAATTCAAGGATGCTGGATTGAAGACTTTGGCATACCTCAGATCAACTACACAAGATGAGGTAATAAGTAAGAATGTTTCTGAAATGGGTGACAAAGCTGTTACGAAAATTCTCAAAAACACTGAAAATTTGAACGATGTCTTCAATCTGGGTAAGAAAATGTTGAATGATTCTCTGAGTTCTTCTCTCTATGCAATTGGAGGTGGTTTAGTTTGTATTAGCTTGAGACATTTATCTCCTTGTAGAGGAGGAGAAGAATGATCTGATTAGAGAGGAAAAAAGAGAGGTTTCATGGTAGTGGAAGTTTCCTCTCTTTAGGGTTTAGTTTGTGAGTGAAAGTGAAGGTCTCTTTTGCTAGTTTTCCGTAGAGAACTGATTTTAGGAAGTATTATTACTAAAAAACTCTTCACTAAATTGTAATGAAAATGTTGTAAGTTTGAGGGAATCAATGAAAAAAAGTTGTTTAATTTTCTTAATTTTTTAAATTTCTAGGGTTTTCTTCCTTGTATGAGTTTGTAAGCCAGGTTCATCTCTAATGTGATGAAAATGGGTCTCAAAAAGAGATATCCAGACTTTGCAGATAAGGTTTTTCGTAGTTCAAGATCGGATTGACCATGAATTTCGTATAATAAGTGAGCATCATAAGAGAAGAAGTTCGAAAGAACCGACCTCGGGTAGCCGAGTCTCTAACACCAACCTAGAATATTGAAATGATATACCACAACCCAAGGGAAGGTTCAAGGTCATGGATAAGAAAGTAGGTTGGCGAGGAGATAGGGTGCCTAAGAAGGAAAGATAAGTGCTGCCCACCAGAGGCACCCGTTTGGGTTGATTAAAGTCTTAAAGAATATCTTTCATGTCGTTCATATAATCCAGAAGAACGCGTATATTCCTTTATTTCTTCTTAAGTCTTAGAACGTATTTATTTGACCCCATAAGTGGGACCACCACCCAATAGCAGGTTGCCACCAGAAGCAGAACCCCGTATTTCTTCTAGAGAATCTCCTAATTGTTCTAGAGAAACTAGAAAGATATTCTTTAACCAGAAAGAGTTCAGTTTAGATGTAGGATACCTATCCAGAAGTTTTCGCACTCAATCATGTATGATGGAATCATCAAAGATTTGATCAATGACACATGCCTTGTATCTTGTCGTTATCCTTTAATGAAATATCTGTTTTTGAATCTGTTTGTTCATGATCAAGTCTTTTTATTTGCCGTAACTCGTGATCAAGCACGAAGTTCACCTTGTATATTCTAGGCTCCTAAGGTTACTTAGAGTGCAACTCTAGGGCTTACTTCGATGTGGGAGGCAGTAAACCAAGCTAGTGGGGGCTGCGGATCACCCTTCCCAAAGACCTTTCTCTACTTGCCTTGCCTCAAGCTGGCTATGGGTATCGAGGTCGAATGTACCTAGTTTGCCTCAGTACATAGGAGCTTATGGTAGATACCGAAGATATTGAGTATCCTCCGAGGAGGCGTTCGTTCAATATCTTGGATACCTGTTTTGCCTAAGTAAAGTCGGAATGGTAGGTAGATGTTGTTGACCTTGATAATCAATTAGCACAATGGGGGAGTATCGGTCAAAGATGGAGCTTAGACATGGTACTGTTCTCCTATCGCGGTCTGGAATTCGACCCTTCCATTCTCGCTTTCTGATAGGTGCTCAAAATACCTATTCAAGAGTACCTTAATCGTGCACTTTAGTCGACTTGAGCCTCGTACATTGTTTGTTTTCTTCGTTTTCTATTTTACAAGTATTTTGGAATTATATTCAATAAATGAAGCAGAAACAACTCTATTTACAAGTTGGCGAATCTAGGTTGGTCGGATACAAGAGAAGAGCATCACTAAGGGGCATCCACAGTTAATGAAGGCAGCCAAGGAGAATTACTGAGGCACCCAGACAAGTTTACTCAGGGCTGCCTTGGAGACAAACACATGAGGGCACCACCAAGAGTTCAGGGCGCCGCGTTATATCCAACCTCAGCTGGCTGATAAGGGGTAACCCTTATCCTTATCCTTTAACAGAAGACCGCAGATTTCTTCTGTCCTTTAGATATGTTTCTATGAATTTCAAAGCAGAGAAAGAGAGAGCAGGGGAACATGAGCAGAGGCGATTTCAACTGAAGCAAGGTTCAAGAATGTGGTCAAAGCAGAATTGCAGAGGAAGAAGAGTTGCAAATTCCGTCGTTGGAGTGACAGTAGTGGTGTGGCTGCTTACCAGGGTTGCAGAGTGTTATAATGGCCGAGAAATTGAAGAACAGAACAACTGAGGAGTGAAGAATGGGTACCAGAGCAAGGAGAAGTGCTGACATAAGCTATACCGTTGAACTCAGGCACTGAATGGGTATGAATTCAAGTCACAAAGTACGGCAGAGGAGAAACAATGGCTATAGAGGGAAATCAGTGATGAATGATACCAGTCTGTGTGAAATTGGAGTGTTATGGCAATTTAGCTGAATGGGTTATGATAAATTATGCGATTGAATGATTGTTTGGCTTCGTATTGGATCAGTTGTTGATGAAGGAAACTGGATCTGCGTCTGTGTAGTGAAGATGATGCTGGTCAGTTCTGCGTTTCCGACAGAATGAAGAAGAATGTGCGTGTGCCAATTGCACGTGTGGGTGAGAAGATTGTGAACGTGCTGTTAGCACGTGCAGAAACAAGATGGGCAGGCGTGCGACTGGCACAGACGGAAGCTACTGGGCTTAAATTTTTGTTTCTGATTTGTTTTAGGGCCCAGGTATTTGGTTAATGGGTCAGTTGGGTTTCGGATTTTGTTGGGCTTCAGGGATTTCTGTTTTAGGAAATCAGGTTTTGAAAAAGGGTTTAAATAAGGGACTCGACAGGGATTTTTTTTATCACGGAGGAGACTTGGAAGGAGTTCTGGAACAGTTCCCGAGGTGGAGAAAAAGCTAGGGTTTGGCGCGATTTTCGAGGTGGAACTTTGGGAGAAAGATTGGAGCGTTGCGACGACGGGTTTTTATGATTTCTTTCACAAACATAATGATTTCTTTTGCTTTTATTAAGAACATGAGTAGCTAAATTATTTATTATTGGTTGAGGATGTAGTCTCTAAATTGCAAGACATGTTTTGATTAATTATGGAGTTAAACTTATTCATATTCATCTTCGATTTTATTCTACTTTATGTATGAGTGTATGATTGATGTATTACACTAAGATAGAACATATTTTGATTCAAGTGGCCAATTGAGTTAGGTTATGTTATTATCTATTGCTAGAATTAGGTTTGGAGATACGGAATAGTTGAAGAACCTATTCATAAGTAGCACGATATGATTATTGAGGTGGTGATAGCTTCGAGAGTCATATGTAGGATAAAACCTTTGTTGAATGAGCCATTCATGGTGGTTCATTGCATTGATTAGCCTATTTCACGAAACTTAGTGCTCTTAGAGAGTTGAACTCGATTACTCATGGTGTCGAGTTATTCTCTACGTAGTATTCACACATTCATCGTTATGGTGTGTGATGACATTAGGAAATTCCGGAATATTTTCGCGATGATGTATTCTAGGGCTTTTGATGATGATAGAACTAGTTGAACCTCCATATATTATTCATATGCATGTTAAGCAATTAAAGATGAACCCTTAACTAATATTTCTCCATTCTTGATTACTTTCGATTATTCTTTGCGTCTTGTTTACTTGCTTTTATTTTATTTTCTTTTTAGTTTAAAACAACAAACATCCCCCCCCCTTGGTTACTTTAGAATTCAAACATTGAAATAACAAACAATTACCTCTTCGTGGACGAACTTGTTCTTACCATTATATTATATTATCATATATTGTGAAGGTTTTGAGCTTAATTATATTTGTGCGGTTTCGACACGCATCACTTTCCCCTCCTCGAGGCTATGTATTTGATTTTCAGAGGAGGTCCCTTGGATGCGTAACTCGCTTATCATTCCCGTGAATGTAAGCTAATTAGCTGCCTCGGGGTTCCATCTGCCCTAATGGTGGATGTTAATCCCATTTATTATCCCCGCGACGCCTCATTAAGGAGGTCCCATAGGTCGCGTGTTAGTGGGTTCAAATGCCTCTAGCTTATGTAGCTTCAATGCAAAGTACCCAGCGCGAACGGGGTATCTTGTGAGTAGATGACTGTGTCATGTAGATCGTAGGGCCCTCACGACTACATGTGCCTCACACCGGTAGGACTTTTTATAATTGGCGTCAAGGCCTTTATGTATATGGAGTAAAGGCCCTAGAGGAGATATGACATCAGGGCCTTTTCGTTTATATGGCGCCAAGGCCTTAGAGGAGATATTCCTAATCGAATAGTAGCTAGAGTTTTAATCGGGATGTATCAGATCGAGCTATGAAAGAATACTTTTATTTGGAGTTTAAAATCGAAGTACATTGTCATTTCACGAATAATAATTTCGTATATATTTCGCATTCCACGCAGTTCCTAATCCGACTCCATCTTCGCCAACTAACTTGTATGCTCATTTCCCTGCCACTTGTTGCACCTTGAATGGTCCTTCCCATATTGGTTCTAATTTTCCAGCATCTCCTTTTCTGATAGGGTGGGATTTCTCGCAATACCAATTCTTCTGGCTGGAACTCTCTTTCAATGACTTTTTTCATTATAATCTTTTGCTATCCTTGTTGGTAATTGATGATGTGTTGGAGTGCTTCCTCTCTTTTCTCTTCGAGGTCATCTAACTTTGCAAATATCAAGTTGACTGTAAGGTTTTGCTTTCATGATTTGTGTCCATTGCTTTGTGGATAAATTGGCGTGGATGTTCCTAGCCTTACGTTGTATTGGTTGATCAAGAGTTTGACATCATTACTTAAGAATCTTTTGCATTATCCGATACTATCTCGGCAGGGACTCCGAACCGAAAAAACATGTTCTCCCAGAAAGGTGAAAACGTCTTTACCCGAGTGGTGCATTAATGCTTTAGCTTTGATCCATTTTGAGAAATAGTCCGTTGCTACGATGATATATTGTCTTTGTCTAGATCCCGTAATGAAAGGTCTTACGATATCGACCCTCCATTTAGCGAAGGGCCATGGGCTTAGAACCGAGTTCAGGTTCGTTGCAGGTGCATATATCCTTTTGGTAAATCTTTGACAAGCATCACATATTCGAGATATGTCATTTGCATCAATATGCATGTAGGGCCAATAATACCCCTGAGTTTTAGTTCTTTGAGCTAATGTTCTTGCTCCACTGTGAGTTCCTGCTTCGCCACTGTGAAGTTCTGTCATTAACGCAACACCATCTATTTGATGAACACATCTTAGAAGTGGACCAAGATATGACTGCCGATATTGGACCCCGTTGAGGATTCTGTAGTTTCCTGACCTACTGATTATCTTATGATCTTGAAGTGGGTTACTTGGTAGTTCCTTATTCTCCAAATACTTTCTTATTGGTAATCTCCAATCTTCAAGTTCTTCTTCGATTACCATTACGAGTTCCTCTCTTGAGTCTTTGATGGACGATTTCTGCACTCTTCCGATCTCAATGGAGACGATGATTGGGTCTGCTATTTTTGAGGCAATAAATGCCAAAGCGTCTGCATATCTGTTATCCTTTCTGCATATGTGCCTTATTTTCAGATTTAGAATTTTTGCCATTAACCTCCTAGCCAATTTCTTATACTTCAATAACGAATCGTTTGTCTGATAGCTTCCATCGAGTTGTCTGACTACAAGCTGAGAATCTGTGGTTATCCTTGCCTCCAGAATTTCCATTTCTATCATGAGTTTTAATGTATGAATCATTTCTTCGTACTCTGTTTTATTATTCGCGGCTTCGAATTCTAATCGAAGTGAATATATTGTTCGCTTTCCTTCTGGAGAAATGAACACTCTTCCAATTCCACGACCATCCCCATTTACTGACCCATCGATGAATATCTCCAAACGTCGAGGGTGACACTGCTGCAAAATATCTAATGGGCCATCTTCTTCTTCGATGCCTAACATTGGCTCTCCTTCGTCGTTTTCTTCGACAGGAAACTCAGCTAAAAAATCTGTTATTACTTGAGATTTCTGTGCAGTACAAATTTCATATATGACATCGTATTGTCGTATCTGGGCGTTCCACTTCGCTCCTGCTGCCTGAGTATTTTTGAGAACTGATTCGATTGGAGTTTTTGTTAGTACTATAATTCTATGAGCTTGAAAATATGTTTGAAGTTTTTGACTTGCCACCACCAATGCTAGTATGAGTTGTTCTAACTTGGTGTAGTTTTTCTCGGCAGGGAAGAGAGTCCTGCTGATGTGATAAACTGGCTTTTCTTCCTCCCTAGTGGTTACAAGTACCGCACTAATGGCGTCGGAATTAGCTGCTATGTAGAGTCTTAAGTCTTCATTCTTTTCTGGTCGCTGCAAGGCTGGAAAACTTGCTAAGTAATTCTTGATTCCCTGAAATGCTGCCTCCCTCGCATCTGTCCATATGAACTTTTCCCATTTCTTTAGGATGTTGAAGAAGTCTTTGCATCGATCCGACGATCGAGCAATGTATCCGCTCAGAGCTGTTATTCTCCCATTTAGCGCTTGCACGTCTTTTACTGTTGTTGGCGATGACATATCTCGGATTGCCTGCACCTTTGCTGGGTCTGCTTCAATTTCTGTTTTCGTAACTACATTCCCAGAGATTTTCCCGAAGTAACTCCGAATATACACTTAGCAGGATTGATCTTCATGTTGATTTGTCACATCTTCTCCAATATTTCTCGCAGGTCTCCCACATGTATTTCTGCCTTTTTGCTTTTCACCAACATATCATCAATGTATGCCTCCACTGTTTTCTTTAACCACGGACGAAAGATGCCTTCTATAGCTTTTTGATATGTTGCACCCGCGTTCTTCAAACCAAATGGCATGCGAGTATAACAGAATAATCCGTTGGTTGTGATGATTGTTGTGTGCTTTTGGTCCTCTTCTGCTAATGGAATCTGATTATAACCAGAATAAC
Source organism: Papaver nudicaule (assembly GCA_023529015.1). NCBI lineage: Eukaryota > Viridiplantae > Streptophyta > Magnoliopsida > Ranunculales > Papaveraceae > Papaver > Papaver nudicaule. Next base: position 10,936 of record JAJJMA010311994.1, read on the forward strand.
CGTCCATGAAGCTCAACAACTCGTGCCCTGTTGTGGTGTCTATCATTTGATCAATACTTGAAAGTGGGTGTGGATCCTTAGGGCATGCCTTGTTTAAATTGCTAAAATTGATGCAGATTCGCACTCCTTTGTTTCTTCGGGACTATGACCATGTTCGAGATCCAATCAACGTATTGGATTTTATTCCTATTGCTATCATCTTGTTGAGCTCGGACTCTACTGCCTCTTGATACACGTCTGCACGTTTTCTTGGTCTTTGTTTGTGTCGGTATAAAATCTGCTAAGAGATCTTACACCCAAAAACCATCATGAGATTACGTTAACAATAGGGTTAAAGGTGTGATTTGGTAAAGAAGTGCATCGAGATTGAACAATACACTACTTTGAAGATATCTAATGACAAACAATAAGTAAATAAAAACCAAAGCATTCACTAATGGAAAATATTTCGCTGGCTATTTCTACATGGATCTTGTGCTTAAAGGCATAAGGAGATTAATCACTAACCTAGTCTCTCGCAAAAATCACAAGGCTTATCAAAAAATCCAACCCTTACAAATGAGCCCGAGCTCCCCTTTTATAGATCGAATCCTTAGTGGGTTACAGCTAATAAAGACAAGATACTCAATCGTGGATGTGTCAGAAGTTGTCAAGTAAATCGGTGCTCCTCGAGAGACCATCGAGATAATCCTCATTTAGCAGTCCTTCGATCCCTCGCTCGAGGTATTTATCTTTCGATCATATCCCTTTCTTCATTGTTCTGCTTGTCTTCGTTGCTCTCTCCTTCTCGTAGTGCTTTTTGGGCGTTTGCCCCTTCGAGATATTCAGTGCTTCGAACTTCATCTTCTCTTATGGTGTTCCTTCCCTGAAATGATGACACGTGGTTCGATGGTTTTATGCCCCTACAGTTTGCCTCTTTCCTTTCCCAGTAATCGAAGATGCTGGGGAAGGAAATTCTCTTTCGACATCTATCTTCGCAACACGTGCCCCACTACTTGCCTGATGTGACGTCTCCGTGACACGTTCTGCATGTTCCCGAGATTTTAGCTACCTGTTGACCTCTAACCTGCAGCGCCAGTTTCCCTTTCTTATTTAAGTTTTATTTTCTCCCTCTAAAATCTTTTCCACAAACCTTTCGAATTCTCCTTCTTCTTCAGCTCCGTTATACCTTTTCCTCAAAGTTTTGATTTTTAACCATATTTTTAGTTTGTTTCCAGAAATCCTTTCATACCCTTCATGTATTCCTCTTATTGGTTCATAAAGACAAGTTCTTTCTCACTTTTATCTCCTTTGATTTCTGAGACCTTCTACCGCTGCAATTTCCGGTTCCGGCGAGGTTTTTGCATTTTTTTTCCTTTCTTTTGTTTGATGACTTCTTCCCTTTCTATTGATGCTCTTTTTTCCAAGATGGAGGCTTTAGGGTTCAAACCTGATTCTTTTGATATAAAGTTCGTTCATTCTCCCGACGGTCGGCTAACTCCCGAACTGGTTGAGGAACATCAGTGTGGTGAAGAGAAGCTGTTGATTACAACTCACCAGATTTTTGCAGGCATTCTTCTCCATTGTATCGATCTGCTAATCATTTGTTTCTGGAGATTCTCTGCTCGATGCCTGAAGCTCGGGGAGTAATGCAGCTTACTTGTAACTCGATTCAATTAATCAATAAATGGGTGTCTTGTTCGGAGGACAAATTTATTGAAGGTTCGGCAGTGTAAGTGTAGGAAATGCCTTTACCCTATAAAAGCATCTCAAAGGTGAAGTTGTATGAGAAGGTTACCTCTGAGGAGTACAGAATCGTCGTCGGGAATCTTAGGCGAACTACCAAGAGCTAGAGATCAGCGGTATAACAAGTCAGATCACACCAACGAATCTCAGGGAAGAAATGGAAGAGCAAACTAAAGAACAGCGAGAAGAGGCACATCACCGACAAAAGCTGAGAAGTAGTTGAGCAATTAATGATGGAGCAGAACGGTAACATTGTCAGAGTTGACTCTCTGACTCGGTGGAAACCGCGTCAGCAATCCTTATCCTGAAGAAGATCAAACCGCTGAAGTATCACCATAGTGAATAAGGTCGTCGATCCCCATGGTCGGCGAATGGTGACAAGTAATGTCAGAGGATGTATTGTCTGTATTAGCTGTAGTCCATTATCTTGAACGTCTATAAAAGCTGAGAGACCCCATCTGTGAAAGGGGTTGAGTGAATTTTGGGTCTGGTCTACAGAGAGATAAAAGCTAGGGTTTCCTCTTTACTCTCCTTAGCCCAGTACCTGTGAGGTATTCTAGTATTAGGGAGTGAGATTAATCAAGTGA
>JAJJMA010312016.1:0-11342 GCA_023529015.1 Papaver nudicaule
CGAATGGTTGGTGATGCCGTTTGGTTTGTGTAATGCTCCAGCGACGTTTATGCGTTTGATGAATGATTTGTTACGACCCTTTATAGAAGATTTCGTCATTGTTTACTTGGATGATATCCTCGTATATAGCAGAACTTGGGAGGAACATCTCGTTCACGTTGAGAAGGTGTTTAAAGTGTTACATGAAGGCCAGCTGAAGTTGAACGAAAAGAAGTGTGAGTTTGGAAAGGAAGAGTTGGTATATCTCGGTTTCATTGTTGGTGGTGGAAAACGCAAGATTGATCCAAAGAAGGTTGAGGTGATTACTAAGTGGCCAAGACCTAGCACGGTGACTGAAGTCAGAATTTTCTTGGGAGCTTGCACATACTTGCGCAAGTTTATTAAGCATTTTTCTACTATTGCTTGGCCACTACATGGTATGACGGGGGCTAAGGCAAAGTTTGATTGGCAGCAGACCCATGAAGACGCTTTTCAGTTACTTAAGAAGAAGATTTCAGAAGCACCAGTATTAGCTCTACCTAATTTACAACGTACTTTTGAAGTGGTGTCAGACGCTTCTAACTATGCATTAGGAGGAGTGTTGCTACAAGATGGTAAACCAGTGGAGTACCATTCAGAATTATTCTCGGGTGCTATTAAGAACTATCCACCTAACGACAAGGAATTCTATGCCTTGTATCAATGTGCTAAATATTGGAGAGTGTATCTCTTAGGTACAGAAGTGGTAGTGCACTCGGATCATAAACCGTTGGAGTATCTACATGCACAAACAAAGTTACAACAAGCTCGACACATGAAGTGGATGTCTTACTTGATGGTTTTTCATATAATCATCAAGTACAAGAAGGGAGTTACAAACAAGTTGGCCGATATGTTGTCCAGACCTCCAGTTAGTTTGTTGGTGGCTATGAGAATTCAGCCAAGTGTTCCTCAAGAGTATGCGGAGTCGTACACATCCAGTAAAGACTTCAAGAAGGTGTTGGAGAACGTAAAAAGTGGTTTGAAAGGTGAGTTTGAACTCCGAGATGGGTTACTATACAAAGGTCAGTTGTTATGCATTCCAGAAGATGTAGATAGATTGCAATGGTTGAGAGAAGCACATACATCCCGAGTTGCTGGACACTTTGGGATGAATAAGACGCTACTTAACCTACGACGTTATGTCTTTTGGCCAAAGATGCAAGATGATGTGGCTAAGTTTGTTCGAGGTTGTAAGTTGTGTTGCACATCTAAAGCCTCAAACAGGAAACATAGGTTGTATCTACCATTACCGGTACCATTAAGACCTTGGGAGAGTATTTCTATGGATTTCCTTGGTGGATTGCCGAAGACCAAGTCGGGTCATGATTACTTGTTCGTTGTGGTTGACCGGTTCAGCAAGATGATTGCATTGATTCCATGTACAAAGACGGTGACAGGAGCGGGTGTAGCAAAGCTCTTTTTCGAGCATGTGTGGAAGCATTCGGGTTACCTACCTCGATTATTTATGATAGGGATAGTCGATTTCTTAGTCACATTTGGGATTCTTTGTTGAGGATGATGGACACTAGGTTGAAGAAGAGTATAGCTTTTTATCCACAAACAGACGGGCAAACAGAGGTCAATAGGACTATGGTTCACATTTTACGGGGGTATAATTCTAAGCATCCTAAGACTTGGGATGAGAGTCTACCATATCTACAGTTTGCTTTCAATAGAGCGGTTCACAGTTCTTCGGGAAAGTCTCCTTTCGAGACGTGTTATGGCTACTTACCGCCTAGTCCTTTCGATTTGGTGTTCTCAAGTGATATAGCAGTTGGGGGAAAAGAAGGAAGTGAGAGGCAAAAGGCACATAAGTTCTTGGAGAAGATTTCTCAAATTCATGAGACAGTAGAAGCACAATTGAAGAAGTCACAAGCCAATTACAAGGCAAAACATGACAAGCATCTTGTTCCTTGTAATTTCGGTGTTGGTGACATGGTATGGTTGAAGTTAGGAAAGGAAAGGTTGAAAGGGGAAGGTAAGAAATTGAAACCATTGAGGTATGGACCGTTTCGTATTCTCGATCAGATTGGTGACAATGCCTTTCGTCTCGATTTACCACCTTATCTAGGAATGTGCTCAGTCATTAATGCCGAATACTTGAAGTTGTTTGAGCCACCATTACCAGACGATGAATGGGAAAACAAGATGATCTTTCCGCGCGTAGAAGACTTGTGGTTTGATCGAGAAGAGCCGCTGAAAGAAGATTACATTTTGGAGCAAAGAGTGACTAAGACACGACAAGGGGAGAAAGAAGCTTTCTTAATTGGATGTCAAGGTCAAGTTCCTAGCAAGGCAAACTGGTTCAGCAAGGAGAAAGGAACTCTCGAGTTCCCTAATCTCCATTTCTAACTCTCACACGAGTTCAAGTTCTTAAAGGGGGGCCCATGATACAGGTGTATCTCCTTCTAGCTTTAGGAACTTAGTCAACCTCAAGTTAATTGAGGAAAGGACTCTATTTAGGAAAGGATTACTATATAGAGAAGGGTTCTTTATAAAGAAGAATTCTTAGATTAGGAAATAGATTCCTGGGAGGTTTTGGGAAACCCAAACCACTATATATAGAGGTGCCTAGCTCATAGCTTGGACACCGTAGGAATCTAGTAAATCTAGAGAAGAAGTTTGTGAGGTAATCATTGTATTGCAAAGCAAGCTTAGCAGATTGTGAGCGTGAAAGAGAGAATTGTAATATTGTCTTGTTCATAATCTAGAGAAGATATCTTTCTTCGTAAATCTGTTCTCGTGTCTACGTTTTACCTATCTTTCGTCTATTGGTATTTCGAATTTCGCCCTAATAACTCTAGTCATCAAGAGTACATAGTTACACGTATCAACTATTGATACAACACACCTCAAAGGTAGTATTTATATACGGCGACACTTTTATCGTGTCCCTGATAGGCAAGGGCATTTTCTACACTTACATTTTGCCTCATTCATCTTAAAGATCTTCAGCCGCCGAAGATGAAAATCAACTTCCGCTGAAAATGCCAGCGCACCACCGCCACTATTCCATGTTGCTAGATTCTCTCCACGTCTAACTGCATGCTGCGAATCTCGGTAGTACCTTTTGACCTGATAACTTGCCCAGCCGGTTGATGTCTCCTCCCTATAAATATCCATTTTCCTTCAGTCAACACAATTTCTTCTTCCAAACCTTTTCTTCTTTTCTCTTTCTTCAGAGCTCTGCTCCTTAAACCCTAGCTGCCGCTGCGCCTCCGTCTGGCCACCTGATTCAGCCTCTTTTCCCTCATTTTCCTTGACATCCACCACCCAAACTTGCTTCCTTGCTATCTCTTCCTCTTGATTCTCCCTATTTCCTTCACTTCTGTTGCTTCCTTGCTTTTCCGGTGGTTTTTCTACTCGATTCAATTTATTCTCCGACAACTTTTATTTTTCCAATCTTCTTCATTTCTCCATGGCTTCAGACCCCACCTATGAACCCGAGTCACTGACCCACACACAAGAGTCTGATCACGAAGAATCTTCACAATCGCCGTCCCCAAAAAGGGTAAAAAGAAATGTTCCTGGGGTGACTGGGACAAGTATTGTCTAAAGAATCACGTTGAAAATAAGGCGCCCAAGATTACGCCTCTCGACGGCATCACATCCTCCAGTGAACTGCTGCTCCTCGACCATATCCGCCAAGAAGGTTATGATGAAAATAATCTTATCATTTCCATTGGTCAGCTGAAGGTCGGCTACAAATTTCCGATGTACGATCCTAACGATCCTATTCTTCTTGAAATGTTGGTCTATGTTGACAAGAGCCCTGCTCAGCTTACTTCTAACTCCATTCGTATAATGTACGAGTGGATTGCCCGCCGAAAGGGCACTACCAATTATTCAAAAGTTACCCGGAATCCAGAATTTACTGATCCAGAGCTGTATAACATTGAGAACTTCAAAGCTCAATATGAAGTCAAAATATGCGATAGAGCGGGTGAATCCTGGGCTTATCGCATTGTATCCAAGAAAGCTTTTGATGGCGATAAGAGGTTTTTGAGAGATGTTGACAAAGACTCCTCGACTTCCGCCAAACCTACTGTACGCGCCCAGACTAAGAACCACTGCCGAGTTGAAGGTCTTTGGCTTAAAGGTTGGGAGGATGATGATAAAACCATTGTCCGAAAAGACTTTCTCCCTAAGTATTCTGACTTTGCTAAAATTGATTTCTGGAAAGTCTGCTGGACTGAGGAGGATCAATATATTAAAGAAGATGGTAAATTCGTTGTCGGCGACACTGGTCACTGGATTAAGAAGCCTGAGTTTCGAAAAAAAAGACGCCAAGAAGACTTCTAAGGGAGGCGCCAAGGGAACCAAGAGCCAAAAAAGAAAGGAAAAAGATGGAAGCGAAGTTCAGGTAACAAACACTTTAGTTAAATCTTAAAATATATGTATATATATTTGCCTCTGTTTGTTGGCGGAACTGACGATGACAGCTTTGTTCTTTCCTTAGCCGCCTCCAAAGAAAAATAAGCAACAACACGCTCTTGCTCTACTCAAGGATCAACTGAAGAAGTTGCCCGGCTTGGCGCCTAGCAAGCTTGTTAAGGACGCCGATCCCAAGGTTTTCTCTGCCGCTAAGAAAGATAACAACGTCTCCCAGAACAAGGAGAAGCCGGCAAACTCCAAGAAGAAGGGCGCTCCTGTGAAACCATCAAAGAAGGGAGATGACGTTGCCAGGTCCACCGGTAATGGCGACTCTACTGTTAAGGATCAATCTTCGAGAGCTATGGATCGCAGCAATTCTGCTGAAGTGGTTAAGGAGGTTCTCGAAACTCCTAGTGTTACTGCTCCAGAGTCTTTGACTTCAGGACACACTACCGCTGATGCCTCAGTGGAAGATGCTAACAACTCTGATAGTCAAGTACATTCTCCTATCCGCCCACTTAGTAAAGATGAGCAACCCTCTAATTCATCTGTCAACGACGCTGTCCATTTGCGCCTTCAACTTCTCTCCTTAGACAACCTGCTTCGGGATCCTGCCTGCGGTAGTTCTGCGGAAAGCTAAGTTCCTCTGAACAAGTTGGCCGACTCTTTTGCTAGGCTAGTTTCTAAGGATAAAGGTGGTTCCAATACCCTTTACCTGGAGTCTATGAGTAAACTAAGCACGCCTGGGTTAGCGTTGAAACATGTGGAGCTGACAGCCGCTGTTTCCCATTTCACTCCTTATGAGCAATTTTGCAGTGCTATCTTGGTAAGCTATTGCCTCAGCTTTACACGTTCTTATTTTTGCCGGTATCTCGCTCTGAATGTGGGAATCCCCTTGTCATTTAGGAATTCCAGCGTAACATTGGCAGTATTGAGCTGAATGCTCAATTGAGGCAAGAAGTTGACGGTCTTCGTCAAGCAAAGGCTACATTGGAGCATCAGTTATCTCAAGAAAAGAAAGAATCTAGCCGGCTACGCCTATACTATCAAAAGGAATCGGGAGAGCACAAAGAACTCCAAGGTTAGTTACTTTCCCTAGTGTTTCCAGAGTAGTATTTTATTCCGCTGTTCTTCTGCCAAAAACTTTAGTCCTTGTATATTATAAGGTCGCAAACAACATCATGACAAACGATTTGAGCGTGTCGAAATCGAGATTGACAAGGTGGCTAATGCTAACGCTAGACAGTGTAATATGTTATTCGATTTTGACCGAGATGTTAAGTGGTACCGCCGAGAGTTACGCAATGTTTCTGATCTTAATGTAAATCTTGATCACCTTCTGAAAGCTTCCCAAGCGGATGTGGAGTGGATTAAAAGTGAACGTGACAACGCTTCCCGCTTAGCAGAACTAGAGCGTAAAGCCAAAGAGAAAGTTATTGTGGAACATACAAGAACATCCTCTCTTCTAAAGAATGAGAAAGCCACCGTTACTTGATTATCTTCTCAACTAGTCTGTAAACCCGCTAAAAGGGATGCCGCTCGTGAACAAATTCAGCGTCATAAGGATTTCACCCAACTCCATGGAGATCGAGCTAGGCAGTTAAATGAGGAGAATAATATTCTTAGACTCAGAATCAAACAAGTTGTTGGTCCTTGTTCTGATCAAAAGATTTTACCAATACACCCATACTTAACTATTTGATACACACCGTAATAAAAGTTCGTAAGAGTAAAGCGGATATTAAAGAGTTCAGAGGTACTTAGACAGAAATTGAAGACATGCCAAATAGAATAAATCATAGAACGAAAGCATTTCACAAACAAAGCCAAACCCTTCCAATGTATATGTATTATTAACTCAAGTCTTGGATTAACTCTCACCTTGACAATGATAATCTCACTACAAAATCAAGTTCTTCACTAGTCTTTGAGATATGGAGAGTAAGAATGGATTTCTTTATCTCTCTATAGATCAACCCTAGAGTTCACTTTTCCAACCCCTTTCTCGGTTGAGATACATGGACTTTTATAGGCGCTTACATATATTGGATTACAACTAATACAAACAAATATGACTCTGACAAAACTTGTCTTCACTTGCCAAACCCAATACCGCCGTCCTCATTGGCTACCTCAGCGTCTCCATCCTTGGATTGAATAAGATCAATGACTCACTTCCCACTCAGTCAACGAGTCCACTCTGACAATCCTACCGTTCTGACATTCATTAAATGCCCAACTACCTTCTCAGCTTTTGTCGGTAACGTATCCCTTACCGCTCTGCCTAGTATGCTTTGCAGTTCCTCTCATAGGATGGGCTGATAGGACTACATGTGGTTAGACGCCTATCTCTTCTTCTAGTCACACCGCCAATTGATACCACTATTGATACTCCACACCTCAAAGGTAGTATTTCTATACGGCGTCACTTTTATCGTGTCCCTGATAGGTAAGGGCATTTTCTACACTTACAAATATGGTGTAGGAGATGCGTAATATAGCTGGAAAGCTTCCTGAGAAATTCATTTTGTTGTTTTTTCAGAAACAATGTTGGGAGAAACCAGGAGCACGACTAAAGTATTGTCGGATCGTCTTAAAGAGAGTGCCAATTTGCTCGAAATTGTGATGGACAAGGAACCAATAACTACCCTTGAAGATTGAGTCATTTTGATGTGGCGCTAGAAAATGAATTTCGTAACTCAACTATCTAATTTAGTTAAAATATCTGAAACCGACTTTTTAGTATACCAAATCAAATATTGCGTTTTGACATCTAAACTAGACAAATAACTTGATATATAGTGGGTTCAGCCGAGCAACACTCTCACAATAATCTTCTTTCATCTTTAGTGCAATATAAAACAATCAAGAAATCCATTTAATAAGCATCAAAGTAAAATTTCGATGAATATGTTGAAGCAACGGGGCATATCCCTAATCTTCATTTTTGTATCATGGCAAACATACCCACCAGACTTACACCACATTGACTTAATGTATAAATTACTATACGTTAAAACTATCGTATAATTATGAAAATGTTTCTTATGCACGTATTGAAAACATAAAAAGATATAAATATAAGATTTTTATTTTAAGAAATGTAGTGGACTTAATTAAGACATCACATTGCTTTTGGTTTGGAGAATTGGAGGTCAAGTAATCCAGTTTCAAGGTTAACTTTATTAATCGACCTTCTACATGTGTGTCCGTGCCCTTTGGATTTTTTTCTTATGCAAAGTTGTTGTCTTCATGAATCAAGCCTTTATAGAAATGAATAAAAAAATTAATCTCATGAACAAATGAGAAAAAATTGGAATTACTGTCCTCGATGTTTGATAACTGGCGTGACGACCTACAATGTGTTGTTTTTGTGGAATCAATGAGTTGGGCAGATCTTATCCTTTTCGGACTCAGGAACAAAGCCAATGTGAAAGCTTGGGGAATTCGGGGAAATATGAACCAACAGTACACAGATAGAGTCATGAAAGATTATCGAGAAGGGTTTATTAATGTGCTTATACTCATTCCCTATGATGCTCGTGGTTTCGATGTCAAGGTTCCCGTGTTAATTAACTTCGATATGTATTTGGAATTGGATGAGTACCGGGAACAGGTTGCTTCTTTTGGAACAAGTGAAGGCTTTGTTTTCAACTTTATGAACTCGTCTTTTGAGTTGTCTCTGGTGGAGTTTCGTAGAAGTGTGCACTTTGAAGCGTTTCCGGAGAACCTTGCTGACGTTCTTGATATTGTATATAGGTATTCTTTTTTTTTTTTTTTTTATCTTTCATTTTTCTTAATAAATTCTTTTAATAAATCTACCGGAGATTGGTCTCTAAAGGTGCTTCTCGGTTAGAGTTTCGTAGGAGTGTGCTGTGCACTTTGAAGCGTTTCCGGAAAACCTTGCTGACGTTCTTGATATCGCCTCTAGGTAAACCTGGTTATTTTTTTTTGTTATTTTATTTTTCTTAATAAATTCTTTAATAAATCTACCGGAGATTGGTCTCTAAAGTGCTTCTCGGTTGATTTATTAAAAGAATTTTGTAAATATTGCATGTTCAAAACCATCATTCTATTTTGAGAAACTAGTATAGAATCCAACCCCTCATGGCCACATGTATGTGAATTATCTTCGGGTGTGGGATATAGTTCTGGTTGTGCAATTATGCTGCTCATAACTAATACTCCCTCCGTTTGTTTATTTCAGTCCTAATTGACAAAGTAAAAATATTAAGGAGACTAAGATATTTCCCAAAGTGTCCTCGAATTATTACCAAAGAGAAAAAAGAAATGAAAATCATTATTGAAATGCAAAGATCATATATGCTCAAAGAGTATAATCTTTTTGAGAAACTTATTTTTAAAATGGAATGAAAGATAAATAAAAAAATATTATGGAGATTTTGTTTTCTTATTATACAAATATGGTTTGAGATTTTATATATTGGGTCCCACTAAAAATATTTTTATGATTTAAAGATCAGGGTTATACTCGAGAGTTTTAGGGAAAAATATGTCTATAAACAGAAATAGGACATAATAAAAAAACAGATGAAAATAGAAATTAGGACTGAAATAAAAAAACAGAGGGAGTATATTTCTATTCACCGTGATTTGAAGATTGAGAAGGAACAAGTGTTATTGGGTTGGAAACACGTGAAGTTTAGGACAGGAAATTTGACAGAACTCGTGTGATATCCGACCCGACCCATACCCGAATATACCGGGTTTGGGTAAAGAGTGTGACCCATTTTAGTATACGGGTCGGGTTTGGGTTAATCTAAAAATGCTTAGGCGGATCTGGATATGGATACACTAAAACCCATAAGTCCAACCCGAACCCGAATAAGATAAGCCACTTGCCATTTAAACTGCCATAATTTGATCTTGCCATTTGAACTGCCATAATTTATCATCCTTATCTTTCTGTTTCCAACGCGTTTACCCTGTTTATTGGTTTTACCTTCTCAATAAATCACGATAAACAAAATCATAGAGCCAAATTCTTCTTTGGAGTCTTTTCCCTTTGAAATTTCTTTTAAACTCTTATCATTTGTCTGTATAAGATCCAAAGGGTACTAATGGAAATACTGGGTTTTAAAGCTTATGATACAGTGACGGACCTATGAGGGGGCTAAACTGGGCTTCAGCCCACCCCCTCAAATAGGTAAAAAAAAAATAGTATGGGTATTACTTAAATTATTTGCATAGCACAGTGGTTTAGCCCCATTACCAGGCCACATTTGTTACATTTGTTTAAACTAAACATGCCACAAATTATTTAATTTGTGGCATGTTTAATGTAGATTCTTACTTTACTACACAAAAAAATATATTTCTGAATACAATTATCTAACATTTTTCTTCCTTAAACGGTGGAAAAAGTTTTGCAGTCACATTTTGTTATTAGTTTTGTGCGTTTTAGTCTTTTATTCTCAATCTATCTAGTATGCTCGCTGATTATGCGATTTGGTCCAAAAAAATTGTCGCAGCCTTCGGCCGCCTTGTAAATCTATAACTTTCCAACCCCACCCAAACAAAAAATCTAGGTTCGTCTCTGGGTGAAGATGGGTAATATTGGTGTCGTGACTGGAGATGATGGGCAGATACGATTGGACTGTCGGGTGCCAAACTAATCACATCCATCTTATTACTCAAGTAAAATAAAAATATGAGAAATAATGTGCTCTTAAGCTCCTATAAAGAAAAAAAAAGGAGTTAGGAAGCCTTTCTCAAAAAATACAGAGTTAGGTTTCAATCCTGGGACCTGTGGGTTATGGGCCCACCACGCTTCCGCTGCGCCACTCTGATTTGTTGGTACTTAAACACCCAAAATAATAAATATCAAATCTTCCAAAATTAGTCCCCAAAGGTTAAAGTATCCCTTTTCCATCACTGATACTTGGCAAAGTTTTTCTATATCAATATATCACCTATAGCCAAATATAGCTCACCTCTTTTAGCATCCACCAATAGGAGGTAAATGTTAAAACTAGTGGTGCTGCTCGGCAGGGCCGGCCCTGAGTTTTTGTTGCCCCAAAGAAGCCAAAAATATGTCGCCCCCTTTCACGGAAAAGAGCTATAGAAATTGGATTTCTAGGTATTTTTTTTCTTTTGATTAATAGCTATTTAGGATTAGACCGGCCAAATAATACTTTATTTACGTTAAGATCCTTATTCTCTTATGACTATGTCCTTTATTTTGTTTAAAATTACGCTTTAAACCAAAAAATAAGTTATCATATAGAAAACCCCCCGCAAATTTGTTGCCCCCCTAGCCGTGATGCCCCAAAGGTAGGCTTTACCTACCTTGCCTCTGGGCCGGCCCCGCTGCTCGGAACAAAAGGAAAATACTGCAATATGCATCAAGTCAAACTCAAAGTTATGAAACCACCATACATCACCTCATTCTTACAACAGTTAGTGGGTACATGAAACAAAAACAAAGGCAAGAACAAAGAGAGTAAAAACTTAATTTTCTTTTCACTACTTATGTGAGAAAAATTCTACACCACCCTGCCTCACTGAGTACTTGAAACGCAAACAAAAAAAAAAAAGAAAAAAAAAAAGAAATATCAGAGCCAGGTTTCGATCCTGGGACCTGTGGGTTATGGGCCCACCACGCTTCCGCTGCGCCACTCTGATTTGTTGGTCTATTAATCTCCCAAACTTATACATAGCTTTGTTAAAAAATTAATCCCACTGTTCAAAAAAAGTCAAAAACTGTGAAAGTATCTGTTTCCAGGGACAGAGGGATTGTGAAATTCCACCACTGATACTTGGTAAATGTTAAAACTAGTGGTGCTTACAGTAAAATCTGATTGTTCAGGAAAATAGTGCACTATACAACAAGTCATACTCAAAAAGTTCCGAAACCACCATACATTCTTGCAACAGTTACAGGGTACATGAAACAAAAACAAAGCCAAGAACAAAGAGAGTAAAAA
>JAJJMA010312019.1:0-10214 GCA_023529015.1 Papaver nudicaule
TCGTTCGTCTGCGACCTCCTTCTCCTTTGGTCTAGTCCGAGATCTCGCTGTCGGTCCTCTCGGTGTGGTTTGGCTTCTTTGATGCGAGACACGTGTCCCGAGGGGCTTTACCCCCTACAGATATTGTCAATAGTAAAGTAAAATCTCTTGATAAAGAGTTATGTTCAAAAGAACTGGAAAGGGCAAATCTTCATCATAGTCTTTGTGAGTTGGATGAAAAGCTTATTGCATCTGATGCTAAGATAGTCACTCAACAAAAGTGTTTCGAAGAAAAAGAAAACACTTTTCTCACTAGGGAAAAATGTCTGGAAACTGATTTGGCTAATGCTCTTGCTGAAATCAAGACATTAAAAGAGTTGAATAATAGCTCGGAAGTTAATCTGGCTATGCTCTTGCCGAAATCAAGACGTTGAAAGAGTTGAACAATAGCTCTGACAAATTAACCTCAATGTTAGGAGCGAGTAAAAATCATCGTGACACACGAGGTTTGGGCTATAAAGGAATAGACGCCCCAAGTAATAACAAAGAGGTGAAATTTGTCAAGGCTAAGGATTCTTCTCAACCGACTACTAGTGATCCCCAAGGTGATATACCTCTACAGCCAGTCAAGGAGAAGAAGAGCAATATTTATCAAGCTCCACACGCACGTCCAGGTAACAACAAGCATCCCACTCCTTTTGTTACCAAAAATTGCCTTTATTGTGGTGGTAAAGGTCACTTGGCTAGAAGCTGCAGATTCCGTAAAAGGAATGAGAAAGCCAATGGCTCGATTATTCCTGTTGTTTTGGAGATTCACATCAAACCTAACAACGGAGCATCTTCTAATGATCCAGGTTGTGAACGTTCAACCTTTAGGCATAAGAAACAGAATTATGACAAGCCAAGTTTTGCCTATAAACGCTCTACAAAGTCCTCTCGTAATCGTCATAATTACAGAAAGGAAAACAACTTTGTACAAGCAAAGACTAGATCTGATGTTCCCAATTGGAGATCGACTAACTTGCAAAAGAATAGTCAATTCAATTCTCTCTTAAGTAATCTTGTAGAGAAAGATGGGAAGAAAGATCATATTGCTCATAATAGAGCAATAAATGCCAAAGGGAATGATCACCCTAGTGAGGCTACCCTAAGAGAATTCATGTAAAATAGTGCATTATTTAACCAACAAATACTTGGTATGGTTAAATTACATCATGAAATGCTTGGGTTACAAGGGAAAAACAGGAAAAAGGGTAAGGCAAATAAATCTAAGCCAAAGACTACTTCTGGTGAAAAACCCAGTGATGTAGTAGTTCCTGTTTTGACTACCAAAGGTGAACAAGAAATTGTTCACTCTAACACAACTTGATTGTGTTTGTGTGGCCTCACCATGTAGTGCCCTTTCGAATGATACGGTGAGGTAAAGCACAAGAATAGGGCACAGACCCGGTTGGAGATTACATAAAGGTATGTTAACATTGATCAAGTTAATATTCATTTGTTCAAAGGTTTTCAAATCCTTGAATATGAAATGTATCTTTCATGTTTCTCTAACTCAACTTGGCTTTAAGAGTTCTTAAATGTACAAGTTGCAAACAAAGTCTATGACTTCTGTTTTGAACAAAGAGTGAATCCTACCGACATGACATTCTTGTTATGTTAGTATGCCTTCTTGGTGTACTACGGTTATAGGATCCAAGTTAAACCCTAATTTTGTATAACGACGGTTCCCGAACCGTTCACAAACAGAAAACTCCTGAGTTCCACAGCATCAATCTGTACGCGTACCTTACGTGAACCTCAGATTCGATGCATCTGGTCGGAATTCAGTCAGACGTATGGGTTTAACAGGTGACTCCTGGAAATCATAAATATGTGGATTCGATCTTAAAATAGAATATCTTATGCAGTCCAACGTGATCTTTATTCCAAGGAAAACTTTATTCACACTTATTGGTGAAACTCCATGAGAAAAAGTTAAGCCTATACTCTAAGAACAAATCAATCCTTGTTAACGCAAGTTTTGTATCTTAGAGGGCAATACGTGATCTTCCTGATCATGCTGTGAGTATTGCCAACATGATTTTATTCATTGCTATTCAAGTGATGATTATATTAAAGTCATGGATATCACAAAAGTTATATTACCTTCTTGTTCTAAGAAGAGAAAACTTTTTGTGATCATACTCTTATTTCTTAGAAAATGGCTAAGGAAAAGAGATTATTAACAAAGCAAAACTGGATAACATTTAATTGTTCTTGTCCATGTTAGTCTTTGTCAGTTGTTCTTTAATGAATGACACCAGACGGGGGAGAGTTCTTATCTTGAACTTGCGCTTAATAACAAATCTTTTTGGGGAGCGTGGATGTGGAATATTGGGAAAGTGTATCTATATTTCTCCATAAGGTGAGAACTTAGGAATTTTGTTGTTCAGATTACCTAAGTATACCATCTTTGAACTTGATATGCGAGTACTTAGCTTCACCTGTTATCATAGGTGTATGAAACCCTAGTCTCGAACTATTTGTCATATTTTTGTGACAAATAGTGGGAGAATACATATGGTTCTTGTTCTTGTGGTGCATTGAGGTGCATAACCATAGGGGGAGAACATCATGTGCTTACTTGTTGTGCTTTTCACAAAGTATCAAGTAAGGGGGAGTAATTAAAGCTGAGAAGAAGCTTCGTATCAAGAATGAGTAGAATCACTTTAAAAGTTTTGATACACCAACTTTAAAGTTTGCTCAGATTCTTACTCTTACGCACAAACAACATGTGGGATGAGCATACTAACCCACGTAAGCTTAAGCGTACCTTTATGGTTGTTTGAGCTGGATATGTTGTAGCTGCTGACTACGGATTCATCAACAAGAGTTTAATGAACACATCAAGACTCAAGGGAGAAGTTGAAGAATTCAAGAAATCAAGAGATACATTTGGTTAGTACTTCATTGTATATTATTTGAATCCATATGTAAATTGGTTTTGTCACTAAAATTGACAAAGGGGGAGATTGTTAGGACATTGTCCGGTCAAACCCACTAGTATGTCAAGCTAGTTGTCAGTTTTAGGTGTCAAAACTCAATTCTTGATTTAGCCTACTAGAGTTTAGATTTCGGAATTGGGATATATACAAAGTAGTTGAGACCTTGAAGACGAAGACTGTGAAGACAAAGAAGACATCAATTATTCTTCATCGACAAAAGGTTAGTAGGAGTTATGACTTTATGGAAATTCTTTTATTCTACTTTTTCTATTCTTTCGAAATATAGTCGACTACTTTAGTAGTAATAATAGCGATTGAGATCGTATTCTTGTTTAACGTGGCCTTGTGTCATGACCAGTGTTTGTTCCCACAAATATTGTGAGTACAAGAATGAATGAGATAGATTCGGTGCCATGTGTCCATTACAATGGTTTGCTTGCAAATCGTTAGTTGGATATGGATGAATCTAAAGGAGTACTCTTGAGCAAAGAGTCCATGGATTACAGCTGAGGACGTACACACGTCTAAGTCCTGGGTCAGTCCAGAACTTCCAGCGGAATCCAGATTTGACGAAATCTGACAGGCACACGGTTCACGAACCGGTTCGCAAACCAGAAACTCGGATTTCTTCTGAGTTCCAAAGTGACTAAAAATTTCGCGAACTAGGACGCGAACCCAATGTCGGTTACTTTGCTGGTGTCGGATTTAGTGGATATTCTTTCAGAATTTCACTTGGGTCAAACTCTAAACTCCTTTATCTCTTAGATGGACTTGTATATCACATAATATCTTTTGTGTTCCATCTAACGATCCTCAATGAGTCAATAAGATAAGATTATCTCTGGTCTGTTGGATTCTATCTTGAAGTGTTTTTGAGCTAACAAAACACTTGGCAGATAAATGATAAAAAGAATTCCAATTGAGATTAATCTCTATTACTTGGTTATCAAGTGTAGGGTTTCCTTAACTTGTGGGACAAGTAATTGATTGCTTTATTCCAAAGCAACCTATCTTATTGAGGGCTATAAATAGAGGTGTCTACGGAAAAATACCGCAAGCATCAAGCATACGTGAAGGTCCTTAGGGAAGGTAACCTAAACTCTTTTCACTTCGGTGAATGCTTGTTGTGGTATAGTCATCCTCTATAGGTTGCAGCTCCTCTGGGAACTCCCTACGACTATAAAAGACTTCTCTTGAGAGTTGGGAAGCACAGGTAGGAGATTGAGACCATATTTGGTTGAAATCGGATTAACATGTAACCTTGGTAACCTGATCACGTTCTTGTCTATTCCATAGTCCGTCTCTTCTGATATACGGCTATTCAAGAACTGATACGTTACACACAAGGTTGAAAGGTAGCAACGCACGGATGCACTCGGTGTTGTAAGACCTAGTTAGCTCCAGTTATACAAGTTTCTTAAGTGATTCTTCGTGTATAACTGAGGTAGAGACAAATTGGGCATAGCTTACTCGGTTTGCTTGTCAGCCCTGATTTGTGAAGTAGATTTCCGTATGACCTGGATTTAATCATCCGAAGGAAGTCAACTTGTGTGTGGTAAACTGATAGAGGACAGTTAGACCATACGTCAACAATTAGGTTGCAAAGCCAGTATTGCTGACACAAGCCTTTGACATCGGTCAAAGCAACTCCTAGGCCTGTAAAGGACGTCAGCTGGAGGAATCAAGTGTGTGACGATCTGTGGGGGATCTAGAGACGTAAGGAGTGCTACAGTAGCCAATTCACTTGGAGGGCTTGAGTTGGTCTCTGCTACATCCCAGACCGAAGTCTTATAGTAGGCTAGCGTTTGTAGTCAGTTTGTACTGGGCGGTGTTCAATCTGGACGAGGTCCCGAGGTTTTTCTGCAAGGCAGTTTCCTCGTTAAAAAGTCTCTGGTGTCTTGTATGCTTTTACTTTCCGCATTATATCTCTGATTATATAATTAAAGCACCAAGTAGTACGTTATTCAATAATTGTAGAGTTTACTCCAAAGTCCCAACTTTGTTGAGTTGATCCCCAAGATCACAACTCCAGTTATTAGAGTTTGGATATTGATTTTTGAGATCGTCCAAACTTAAACCATAAGACTCACGAGCCCAAACGAAAAGTTGGTTGTATTTCGGTACCCCTCCTTTTTCACGGTCAAATAGGAATTCAAGGTTTAATCTTCCTACTTTCTCAGAGAGTTTCGGTCAACCATCGCCTTTAGAGAAAAGATTAGGTTACCCCTTCCTAGTGGTTGTAAGACTAAGAATTAAAGGTACAACGTTTAATCCAGCGGAGTTCAACATTGTATCCTACGCGGTTCCTCTTTATCAAAATCGTCTCCCCTTAGCCATAAGAGTCAGAAGCATGGATTTTGATAGTTCTTCATGAACTGCTTTACCCGAACGGGTGGTATGGCTAAAAAAGCAAGTTCACGATATATGCAATACATTCATATAAATAATCAATTAAGATCAAGCATTGCAATCATCAATTAAGATTTTAATTTATAACCTCTATTAATTGATGAAAAGAAAACATGGAAGTAGCACAAGCAAATCATGCTTAAATCAAAAGATGACTACTTCTAGCATAGTGATTACCCAAACCCGAAGGAAAAGACGAAAGCTTTTTAATAAGGAGTTAACTATGCTAAGCAAAAAGAGAATCAGGCCTGATTCAAGGGAGTTTCTTCAAGTCTTTCACGAACTCCTTCGTTGAATGCCAGCCAATATTAAAGACCTTTTTAAGGGTCTCGGCATTATGTTGTGTTACAATAACATCAACATTGTTATTGACAACCTTGACAAATTCTCTGTTTTTGTATCCCAAGTTTAACAGTTTTTCTTGATTTCTGATCAGACAATTCTGATTGTTTTGAAACCTAGTTAGTTCTTGGGCAGAGTTGACAAGAAGCAGTTTTAATTCTGCAATTTCTTCTTCAGATTTCTTGCATCTTTGAGACAAAGCTTCAATTGCAAGGGAATTAGATGAACAATTTTCACAAGTTCCGTTCATGTCTTCATCAATAATAATGGTATTGTGAGAAGATTTTCTGCCAGGTGTTTGATTCCTCTTGACAGGTGATCATGAGATATTAACAAGAGTTGATATATATATATATACATCCTCATAGGTCGGTTTCCGAACATGCTTAAAAAGGGAAAATTCAAGTAATTTTACTATACTGCCCTTTCTTTGATAAATCATCAATCTCGATTAAGTTTACTTATGTCAACGGTATGGTGTTAACTTTTCATTGCATAATCCTTTGCCCTAAACAACTAGAAGATCTCATGGATCCTGGTCTCGACTCTTGCCTTAGGAGCCAGAGGCAAGGGGATTTCTAGAGGTGGTGCACAAGGTTGTTGACATTCATGTCGAGTCATTACATTTTGGACTCATACAGAACATGATTACAGCCTTATCTTGATTTTTTGTATCGGCTCACTACAAGAAGGAGACAAATGTTTGGGCGTAGGGAAACAACTATGATAATTTGTCATATACCATCAGGACAATTGGTCACATAACCAGTTGAGCGTGGACACATCTCCTTGGAGCATTGCTCAACAATTTCATGAGATATGGATTATTGTTTCCTTTTTATAAATAATGATTGTTTATTTGTCAGAGATAGGTTATATAGCAAAAAACTAAAATATTACGTTTTTCTAAACGCTTCCCTCATGATATATTAAATTTATCAATTTGAAGAAAGATGAACAAGATTATGCTCATTAAAGCAGTGATTCGTTAGCTTATACCTTGGAGGAGTGGAATGATCCCTTGTTGTCTCATGATTCTGTGCTGAACTTTTATAATCCTGAGTGTCAGGATCCATCCGATGATTCTTTAATGTTCCTAATAATGAGACTTCAAACTCCTTAGCTCTGGAGGATCAACACTGACGCCGTTGCGGAGATTAGAACAGAAACTAAAAGGCACCTTTAAGTTGTTCAAAATTGTACAAAAATCATCTTTTTCCTTTTCGTTAACAAAAAAGTTCCATCTTCCATTGTTATTTTGCTAGTCTCATCATCTTCTGTCAACCAGAACTTCTTATTAATTCCCATGGCTTCTAAATGTCTACGAGCATTTGGACCATCTTTTGACTTGCCATTTCCCATCATTGTGTTGAGGAGATGTTCAGTTATGTTCTCTTCTGTGTGCATAACATCTATACAATGCCGGATGGAGTTTGATACCCAATTTGGAAAATCATGAAGAATTGACTGTTGAGAAAACAACGAGCAGTCAGAAACTACTTCTTCAACATCACAAGTCTCAGCTCCTCTTTGCGCTTCTTGCTGGTGGTTTTCCTTTACCCAGTTTGCCCTTCATATTACGTACTATATCTTGAACTTGCAACCCTGTTAGTGGCCATGGGGCTGTGCCGCGTTCTACCGCTCCATTGAAATTTGTTTTATCATCTCTATACTTGTGTTTTGATGGCATCCATCTTCGGTGTCCCATATAACATAGTTTCTTACTATAAGGCAGATGCTCAACCACTGTTTGTTCTCCATAAGTTGGACAAGCATAATATCCATGGGTTACACAACCAGATAAAGTTCCTAGTGCAGTAAAATCACGAATAGCCTATAACAACCTTGCTTTCATCAGAATTTCTGTTTTAGTGAAAGAGTCATATGTCCATACACCTTCATTCCATGACAATATCAAATTCTCTATCAATGGTTGTAAATAAACATCATATTGGGTTGATGAGATTGCTTATCTAAGTCATATAAATAATTATCCCCGTAATATGCGTTTGGTACTCATGTGAATAATCTTCAGTTTCAAAGTAACGTTGATTAAGATTTCCATACCTGAGATAATGTTTTGTTCCAGAATTTCTTTGTGCCGTGATACATATATTCTCCCAAAGATTGTTTCGACGATGAATCATCTCGATAAAAGCCATAATGCACTTCTCTACTAGTGTATCTTCAAGCCACTCCTCGGCAACGGCGCCAAAAACTTGATCGTACGGAAAACTGATTCTTGTAATAGCGCAAGTGCACGATGTCGAGGATGTAAACAACGGCAAATACGGTTTGTCCCACAGAGAGTGTTAAAGATACTGATGTAGAATTAGAATAAAGAGATAATAATCAAGATGAAAAATACATGTCAGGGATTCGGGAATTCATTGCAAAGACGAATTTAATTGCGTTTTCTCACAAAAGTCTCATATGATTCCAAAAGAAATGTTTGGTCTCGATCGAAAAATAGGTTTTCAAAGCACTCAATATACATGGCATAGAGAGTCAAGGAAGAATCATAAAACGATAATAAATAAGATCGATAGAATGGTTTCGTTTCAATACCAAACTATGAGGTATACGTGGCATAAAACATGAAGGGGTTACCATCAATAGATACATTCAAACTTTATTTATTAAGCACAAATAGACTTTGTTCAAGAAACACAAGCAAATCGACATCTACAATTTCATCCCTAGCCCTAACAAGAATTCTAGCAAGCTATGGCTTTCTCAAAAGCCATGAAATAGATAAGAAGATAACAAACTAAATAAACCCTATTTTCTCCTATATGGTTCCCTTTTCTCTGTTGGAAATACACCTCCTTTTATACAGGCATGGGATCACCGCCTCTCTTCTTCTTGTTTTCTGTCGACTAACAGAATTGGGAACAGATCCTCTTCATTAGTTGAGCCCCTTCTCTGCCTCTAAGTAAGCCCACTAGTTCTGTCCAGTGCCTCACACGAATCCAACATACTATTCAGTTCTACCAAGTATTACTAACCATTCTTCACGTAGACTCAAATTAAACCAACATCAACCATGGCAGAACTAGTTCCTTTCCACTGAACCCACTTCAACTCTTGGTAGGATCTCATTCTAACCCAACTCATGACCATAAACCCTTTGCAAACACCCAACGAAATAGAGACAGACCTTTCTGACCCTTGCTCGTTCTAACCCTTGCAAAATATTCACAAGAACCATGGCTAGCAGAACCAGTTGCTTCAAAATCCCAGCCAAAATCCACGGCAACATCAGTTCTTCCGACTGACTTTAAGCATAAAACTATACCCGAAAGCACATCATCTTCCTCCCTGTTTCTGGACTCAAGAAATACCCAAATGCCAACTTAATTCTTACCTTCTTGAACATGAACTGGTCGTTAAAGAGTTTCAACAAACACCTCTTGTGCATTTTTTCTGGCAATACAGATGCGACTTGTTGGTGATTTTCTGAGCACCATTTTATGTCCTTCCCTGCAATATTTAACAATCAAATAACCACATTCGCAAACTCTGTCAAATCTCTGGAAGATTCGTGTTTATCACTGTCAATCAATGGCAAACAACAACAACCTTGCTTTCCACTTGGCCAAGTTTTGCTGCCAAATTCAATTCCGAGAATAACCCATGTCAAAATATGATGTAGGCTCTTCCATCCCTTCTTAATCTTCACTGATGAGTACCCAAATCAATGGCAGCACACCACATTTCTTCTTAGTTTTCTCGGCCAAAACTGAACTCGACTGTGAATGATTCGAACCACTGAGTCCCTTGTTTTGTCTTCGAAACCCAACCTGATCCTTGGTTCATACTTACCTACCCATGGCTTACCCAGTGACAAGAAGTGTCAGTACAGAAATAACTTCTCTGAACTTAAACAGAAAGAAAACTCGAGTGGAAAATTGTCAGTTTTAAGACAAAAAGAGGGTGGCCCTTAATCGAACGACCTGGATCCTCATAGCGAGGCTGCCCCAAGTAGTAGTTTATATTAAAGAAGGCCCGCCTCCAGTAATTCTTGTTCTTTAGCTTCTTTTTGCCTTCTTTCTTGTCGTAATGTCGGATTCACTTGTTGAAAAAGAGGGGATACCGAGATACACCACCAACTTTTAGTTTTCGTGAACCTAGTTGATTACGGTTGTTTGAACGATCTCAAAAATCAATATTCATACAACAACCTGAGTATAGTTCAGAGAACCGAACCCTAACAAGAACGTGGTTCTTGTAGATTTCAACAAAGATGGATTCACTCAAAGTTTATGAATCAACAAACTTGCAATTACTTCTATTATATAGATCAGAGACAATATAATGCGGAAGGGAAAAGTAATGCAAGACACCAGAATTTTGTTAACGAGAAAACTGCAAACCTAGCAGAAAAAACCCGGGACCTCGTCCAGATGTGAACACCATTAGTATGAACGAGATACAGACGCTGCCTACTCTCAGACTTCATACTGGAATGTATCGAGACTGAATTCACCCTACAAG
>JAJJMA010312075.1:0-13535 GCA_023529015.1 Papaver nudicaule
AAATGTTTGCCATTTCCTCACAAAACCGAAAATCGCCAGTATGAAGAACCGCCTAATGGCAACATGTGGGATTAATAAATTATAACAGACATCAATGAAAAACTAAAAACAGAATTTATCCCAGAAGTATAGAATACAGTAAACGCAGACGATATCTAATCGTAACAAAAAATTAAAGTAACAAATGCAAAATCTTGAGAAATATGTCTGCCCAAACATACATCCTTGTGAATGGCTTGTTGCAGCAGCATAGCTTTAGATAAAATGACATGTAAACTACTGCTGTATCTCTCAGGAATTTCATCAAACAGCTTTAATGTGTTCACCTTCAATTGGTATAAACGCCATGAAAACATATAAGATTCTTAATTTTTCATTTATTTTTGACGGTTCAAGAACAAATTCTGAATACCCTAAAATAGTTAACGTGATTATCATACAAAATAATGTTTCAGCACCATGTTCATGATGAAAATTTCTGAGAAATGAAAGAAAAGAAAGTGTAGTAGGGTTTGCATTTGACGTACGCCACGACATCTGGATCTGCTATTTTACTTTGTTGTCTGTAATGTTTGAGCCATGCCCAGTGAAGGTAGGTAAGTTTCTATGAACAGGAAGAAGATTTGTCGACCGTCGACGGAAGAAGGGAGAAAGATGGTTGATACCCGACCCACACAAGTTTCTGAGGTCATCCCCCATCGAAGAATCACGGATGGGTCTAAAATTCTTCCCCCCACCCCCTCGTAATTCCGTCCCCCCTAAATCACGATTCTACAAGTATGGTTACCGGAAAATCAAAATACGAGCAGACTCGTTGGGAGCTATTTTTGCGTATCAAAATGACCATCTTCCATGGGTACTTATCAGTAGATGGATGGCTATTAAGATATGTTATGACCAAATCATTTTTGTGCACACTTATAGAGAAGCAAATTTTGCAGCTGATATGATGGCTAAGAGGGGAGGTGAACTTCAGGAGGGAATGGTTGAATCTTTCGAGGGTAGACCTAGTTTCCTTACTTCTATTGAGTTCCCAAATGTACCTTATTTTCGTTTTCCGTAGTATTCAAGTTTTTGGGGCACAATGTCTCTTTTCTTGATACTACTTTTATGTAATTCATTCATGTTACTCTTTGATTATTAATACAATTTTGGGATTTAAAAAAAAATGTTAAATCTGTTTTACAAAAGGACTATAGCTTAATCGGGTATGTGTTTTTTGGAGTGAACAACAAATCTCTCAAAAAAATATTCGTTTAGTGAGTTTTTCTTATTTTGATCAGCAAATAATTTGGTGCTGACGAATTTGGAATTCAGGTCACATATATTAATTATGGTGATTTGCATTTAAAAAGTTTATTCAAAAGAAGATGTACAAAAGAACAAGTGAATGTCAAATTGTCAATAGAAAACGTTTGACACTTATTACGATTTCAAAATGAATTATTCGAAAAACGAAGTTCAAGTCTTAGCGAATGTGTTTTAGTTTTAATGTCCAACTATGAACCTTGTGATTATTGTATAGATAAAGAAATTCTATTTAAGACTTTTGTATTCAAATTCCACACTTTTGTTTCCATACCATCCTTGTAATTTCGTAGCTAAAATGAGAATGGTGTCGAAACCATTTCTATTTCGCAATGTCTTAACCTTTTCTAACCTTGTTTTATATTATATTTTACCTATTGAGCTAGTCTCGAAACCTGATAAAGATAGTTTCAAAACTCCAAAGGCTTTTAAGAAACTTGTTGTTGCGTATATTTTTCTTACACTTATTTCACACACAACACCATTGCGTATTGGAATGACATCATCCATTCATTACATAGCAAACTCCACCCTTATATGGTTATATGATCCTAAGATAACTCAGACTTTACCTAATGTAAGCCTAGCCAATTCACCTCAAGATATATATAGTTCAATTCAAATACCTCATCTTAGTTCCCCTGAGTTATGTTTCTCGTTTCTTTAAGATTCAGTTTTCAGTCCTCAATGCAAGATGACTGAAGGATATCACCCCAGGAATCAAAAACCAAAAACTAAAATAGACTTACCAAACTCGATATTATCTATATTATAGGAAAAGGTGGTGTCTGTCTTTTGTCATTTCCAGCGTCGACAAAAGCATCCTACAGTCAAGTCAAACCTGAGCACCCATATGCATCCTATGAACATGATCTGTTGTGAGACGTTTTCCTAATTTAATTGTGTTTCTTAATCCATCTATATTTCCTAATCAAATTGTGTGTCCCCTATATAAAATGGTGCACGTGCAAGGCACACAACCCTTATTCACTATAAATTAATTGGCAGACTTATTAAGGAGGTCCCACGCGTGGCTTATTAAGGAGGCCCACTCTAAATTGTTGGCGGACTTATTAAGGAGGTCCCCAACGTGCTGCGTGGCTGATTAAGAAGGCCCACTCGTCGGCGGACTTAATGAGGCCCCCAACGTGTCTTATTAAGGAGGCTTATTATAAATCGTTGGCAGACTTATTAAGGAGGTCCCTACGCGGCTTATTAAGGAGGCCTACTCTAAATCGTTGGTGGACTCATTAAGGAGGTCCCCAATGTGGATTATTAAAGAGGCTTACTCTAAATAGTTGGGGGACTTATTAAGGATCCCCCAACGTGGCTTATTAAGGAGGCCCAAACATATTTGTAAGATAGACACGAATCTGAATGAGATAGATATGACTCTCTAAGGATTAGCATAAATCTCGAGAAAATAAACATGGATCTTTTGTGATAGATATAAATCTTAAGAAGATATACATGGATCTTTGGGATAAACATGAATATCAAGAAGATAGATGTAAAATCTTTCCGGATAAATGCAAATATTGGCAAGATGTACATGAATCTTTAGGGATAGACACATAGTATCTCAAAGAATCTACCAGGATAAGCACAAATCATGTGGTTATTCAGGATAATTGCAAACCTGGGTGGTTATTTTGGATGACTACAACTGGGTTGGTTTTCGCCATATAAATAGAGACTGAAAGCCAACTCAAAAGGTACACATTCTCTATTCCTCTTATTACAATACACCTGCCTCTTACTTGAGTGTCTTTTCAGGTACCAATCTCCGGAGGATCAAGGCGACGACGAGGATCGAAACATCGTATAACATCTCGAAGATTGTTCGGGAGATTAATTTTGCACCAACATCTTTTGGCGCCGACTAAGGGGATTCGTGTAAAAGAATCGTGTTTTTACATTGACAAAAACTCACGCATGAACCCATTCAAAAAAAAAAGGTTACAGAAAGCGTTGCAAAAAAACAACAGAAAGCGTTGCTGAAAACGCTTAAGAAATGTTGCAGAAAACCCCCAAAGAGCAACGGAAATAAGCGTTGCAGTCACTTGCGTGTAACCTCACGTCTATATCAATTTCTAGCTAATCACATCCGTTCGATCTTGTCCAGCCTCACATCAAACCACGAAGATCCATCCGCACACACAACTTTAGATTGGAACATTCTGGATCGTCTGATATGGTCCAACCTCAAGTGTAGCTCCTGATCCAGCAGATCCAGGTCGTCTGAAATGGTCCAGCCTCTTGTCTAGCATCAATTTGGTGCTCATCAAGACTACCCAGTCAACGTGTGAGTCATTAAGAGAAGCACAATCAACAGTAAAACGTCAGCAAAAAAAACTGAGTCAGCAGAGCCATGTTACAAGAAAATGTTGAATCAGTAGTGACATGTCATAAACTTGATCTAGTAGGCATTGCATGTGATGCCACGTACTCGGTTGTTTCATAATCAACGGTGACACATCAACAGAAGTGGTCCAGTCAACATCACCACACCATCAGTTGTGATCTACTCAACGCTGTCATGTCATCGATCTTGGTCCAGTTAGCACTGCCACGTCAGCATTGGTAGTATTTTCAACACTGCCATATCATCAATTTTGGTGCAGTCAACACTACTATATCCTCGATTGTGGCCCAGTCAGCGCTGCGTCATCCATCATAACACACACTTTCACAATCTTGTTTCGTCAATATCTCCTTCGTTACTCATCCGATTTAGTGATTTTTGCCTCGTTAAAATCGTCTTTCGATTCCCCACGATATGGAAGAGGGGATTGCTCAGACTCTTCGATGATTATCCTTGCATCACATCACAAGCAATTCAAAGAGGAATAATTGGTGATGCAGACACCGGTGTTCGAGAAACTTAAACTGTCGTTGTTCATCCGCTTGCAGAAGGCATGAAAACATAACACGCAACACCAACGTTAAGATCACATTCTGCAAGAACTTGTAGATTTGAGAAGAAATGCTTGGGCGACACAACAAGCATAGGCAGAGAGGCGACCAGTCTCATGGTCGACTAATACAAAATCTGAAACAAGATTAAACCCATTCGGAGGTAGAAGTATTTGAGTTACAAGAAAATTCAAATTATAACAATTTGAGACGATATAACTCCAGTCTTCCCAATGAAACAAGAACACATGGATATGGTGGGAAGATATTTGATTATTTCTAAAAGGCGTATAACCATGTTACCATCTGACGTCAAACATCAAAGGAGGTCAATAGAAACCAATATAGCTTACCTCGTAGGCTAAAATCATAGCATAGAAAGAAGAATTCGTTAACTGCATTGATGGCAAAAAAGGTCATAGGTGTGTGTTTGCCTTAGCTTGTAGATACCCGATTTTCAAATCCTGGTGGTGGTGGGAGTGGGCGATCGAGACATGTAACCCAAGATGGGCATTTTGTCAGCCATCTTGATCCAATGCACAACTATGACTCTGGAACAATGTGCAGGATTATTAGGGAGAGGAACTCCTTCATCTCCATATTTGTCAGAGCCTGCAAGAAATATTCTGCCCTTATTGAGGATAACATACCTCTCCATTGCCTTGTCGAAACCCTCGTCTCCACACCAAGCTATTCTAAGCACGACACAACAATGTCGTCGTCGTATCAAGTGCACCCTTGCCCAAGATAGACTATACTAGGGGGCGTCTTTCGTGCTTCGCTGTTGGCAGCTCAAAAACAGGCATGAAAAGGCTCTTGCAAACCTTTATACAATAATAGAATCAGACGCAACACGAAGCTCAATGGTCCGATGGATAAAGCAAGAGCTAAGGCAGGAGCTAAAGATGGAACCAAATGAGCAAAGAGAAATGTCTCGCCAAAGGCTGGATCTAAAGCTTGAGCTGAGGCAGGAGCTAAAGATGAGGCCAAAGGAGCGAAAGAGGAATGTCTCGCTAAAGATTAAATCTAAGGCCGGAGCTGAGCCAGCAGCTAAAGATAGGGCCAAAGAAGCGAGAGAGAAGTATCTGGCTAAAGGCTGGATCTAAAGCTAGAGCTGAAGATGGATCTATAGAGCAAACAAGAAATGTCTCGATAACAGTTGGGTCTAAAGCTAAAGCTAAGGATGGAGCCAAAAGAGCGAAAGATAAATGTCTCACTAAGGCTCGAGCTAAAACTGGAGCCAAATGAGAAAACAAGAAATGTCTCAATAAAAGGTGGAACTATTTGCGATGGAGCCATACCTGCTCTATATTACTCAAAATCACGACAATAATTGCTTGCAGCGCTCCCAGATCGATACTGTATAATTCTTTCGGGAGGATGATGCGAAATGATACACCAAGAAATGCATTACCTGGGGGGGTCAAATACTTGTTGGTGCAACCAATATTTCACCAATATCTGGAGTTCGTCATACCAGCCGGAATGTTGAAAGCTAGGAGCGGCCAAGTAGCATCTTACAAACGCCACGAAAGCACGATAAAGGAATACAAAAAGGCCAAATATGAAAAGTGGAGAGATCCTTCGGGATGTAAAGAACTTATAACAACCACTACGCTTATGAACGGAAGGAAGAACCAACGACTATTGAAGAGTTGGTGGAGATACAAATCGGCAGTAGAAATCGGGCTCACATCCGGAAAAATTCCTCAGATACAGGTGACGCAAAGGTTAATTTCTCAAGCGTCCGACAAATGCAAGTCTTTCTTTCAAACTATGAAAAAGGTCGAAAGCTTCGAGTGAATGAGAACCGTGAGAACGCTTTCAACCAGTAAAAAAGGTATCTAACCTCATCTCTTGTCTAAAAAGGTATCTAAACTCACCTATTGTCTTGGCAATTTAAAGATATTTGGTTATGCGTGATTATGATGTGAGCGCGGTGTTGTTCATTCTGGAACCTGATGAGAAGCCAGTCAATTTCGTTAGTAAATCACTAATGAAGGCAGAGGCTAGGTATTCAAAATTGAGAAAACAGGCACTAGCTTTTATGCAGGCAACAAGATGACTAAAACCATGATTTCGAGGACGGAGACTTGTGATATACATTGAGTATCCCCTAAACAAAAGGTGTGGATGTAGTTTGACCACAACAATGCTGAATCTAGTATCCGGATTCAACCAAACAACGTGCTTGTGTTCAAGAATTTCGTTCTCAAAATACTCGCGAGAGTTCCGACTTTGAAATGTCGTCAAGCTAAGTACAAGACTCAAGCACGACAATAAGATATGATCTCAACATTCCTTACTAGGATAATTTGTGCAAACAGGCGCATTCAGAATCAACAAGTTAGGCTTAATTTTCTTAACCTATCAATGAGTTGAGGCTTCATTGTTCGATGCAAACTCCAAAGTAAAGAGCGCCACAAATCCAACTGTTGTCAGGCGTGGCCCGCGTGCCCCCTGGCACTGTAGCTTCACCAAACGCTGTCAGTCGAGGTCCATGTGACTCCTGCTAGTCTAGTTCAAATTGATGTCATCAAAGGTCCATGCGACTCCTGATAGTACATTTTTGCTCCAAACTTCTATCAGCTGAATTACACTCAACTGCCGACAGTCAGTCAAATTTCAATCAACAACTGCTTCTAGTTCATTTCTACCTGCAAGTGATGAAAACCCAGTTTCATCATCGACCACAACGGCCTAGATTGCGGACGACATATGTGACATCTCAAGCATTACAATGAAGATTCTTAGGTACATCAAGAATAATCTTTGCCACAACAACAAGCATGAAACACCTATCTCAATACTTGTCTCACTCATGAGCCTCACAAGTCCTCCACCTACCATAGAGTCTCTCCTAGTACGCAGGTCAACCCATTGTAGTATTTCACAGTAGGGGCGTCTTTGAAGTTTTCTCCGCAAACTATGGGGCGAGCGAAGTTCTTCTACAATAACGATTATTCGCACTTGGGGGGCGAGTTACGTCATCTAACGACTGTAGCTGTTAGAAATTTACCAGGCTCAACTACCCCGAGTTATTTCTACTCATGTGCACTAAACCCGTATCAAAAGACACTTCTCTTCTAAAAGGGTTCGATGCGCTAGGAAAGAATACCACCAATAGTCCATCTATAGGACACAGTTGGAGAAGAATCAGCCTGATCCCAATCTAATCTAACCTCTCGAATCCTAACCTTAAGGGAAGATGATCCCTGTTAATAGAGATCAGTGAGGACAGATCCCCAGTGATCCAGTGCTTCGAGCTAAAGGTGGAGGCCCTCTTTGAAGCGAGAGACCATAATTCTTGGATTTATCCTTAAGTGAAGTTCCCAGCGAAGTGACAACGCCTCGTCAATTGATGGAATCGGCTTGGTGAAAGAGCGATCGGACTCGTATTTCATTCTTTTTTGTGTCGTTCAGTAACATGTTTATATACAACTAAGTAAGTTACATTAGGATCTTTTGGAGTCTCATTATTATCTGTCTTCAGGTTCTTGATTTTTTTTTTTCAAAATCATCTTCACTTACAGGTGAGATGTAATCAAGCATATTTTTCACCTCACCTTTAAGATTGGTGAGTTCATTCTTCATAACCGCTATGTCACTTTTCAGGGTTTGAAGTTTTTCTGCAGCGGTAACTAGCTGAACCTTGATGACTTCAATGTCTCGTAATAGATTAAAAGTAATTTCAGCAGAGATCGTTGTGTCTTTATCCTTCTTTTGATTGTCAATAGCATTGAAGCAAACAATAGTGGGAGAATACTCTTGAAATTATAGAGGGTCAACTACATCTTCTTTGAGAGATCTCTTATCCTTCCTTTCACCACCAACACCAACACAATTTTTTGCTCTGTTCATCTTCCTCGTGTGACACTACGAGTTATTGTGTAATGGTACTTGAATGTGATTTCAAGTTCTATCAGGTGTGGTATATATATATATATGCACTACGCCACAGGGGCCTGTTTGTAACGCTTATAGACGTTGCGCAGAATTAAAGCAACGTCTATTAGCGTTGCGAATACGGCGTCACAAATTTTTCGTGACGTCTATTAACGTTGCTCTAATTAATTAAAGCAACGGAATTTACGTTGCTTCTTCCGTTGCTCTTTTTATTTAAAGCAACGTAAAATAACGTTGCAGAATTTATTTAAAGCAACGTTTTTATAAATGAAGCAACGTAAGTGACGTCACCACACGTCACCACTTCCGTTGCACTTTTTGTTATAAGCAACGCAAGTGACGTCACCACACGTCACCACTTCCGTTGCCCTTTTATTTAGAGCAACGCCTATAAACGTTGCAGATTTTTTAATTAAAATTAAAATAAAATAAAATTACAAAATAAATAAATTATGTATTTAAATTAAAAAAATGTATTACAAATCTATACAAATACAAATACAAAAATCTATACAAAAGAACCCCAAATATCATCCAATACAAAAATCTTTACAAAAATCTATACATGTGCGAGCAAATGAGAAAAACAGAAATGATGACAGCAAGAGGAAATGCAGGATACCAATCTCATTAGAAGTTTGAAAAATGTCGAGAAGGTAAAGAACCAACTATCATGTACATGGCATGCATGTAGTACGGCAAATATTATTGAACAGATAACGATGAAAAGCTCCAATCGTAACTGATAGCCATTCAAAATAACCGACACAATTGCAACACATACCTGTGATGACTGCATAATTTGAACTGATATATACTGGGAGACAACTAGCAACACGGGTAAAGCAAGATATGCTGCGGTGTCAGACCATCCAAGGGGTGGATGACCATCCTGTATAGAACAAATCAGCTCAGGATGAGAACCAAGAAGTAATTAGTGAAAATCCAAATGAAATCTAATCGCATGTATGCAACAAAAATAATTTCCAAACTGGTATCCAGAAAAACCCCTCTGTTAGAAGTCCCTTCACGTTAGGAGGAAATACAATTAGGGCATAAGAGTGGACTGGGGAAGTGAGACAAATTTAGCAGCCCCTATCATTAAAAATGCAATGGTTACCTCATCTGCCACGTTGGAAAGTGCTCGGTATAGTCCAATCCATACGGGGATTGTGGCAAGTGTTGGCAGGCACCCTGGCACACGGAGTATGAGTACACTTCATTAATTTATAAAAACAGGTAGAGGAAGGCTAGTTGCCTAGTTCTAATAAAAACTAAACAAAAGAACTATGCAATGTATTGTCAAATATTACGCTTCTTTCCCCTAAGTTCTTACAACAGTGTTGTTCATGATAAGTAAAGTACCTGCCAGTGGGTTAACTCCTGCTAATTTATACAAACGAGCTGTTTCAGTTTGTATTTTTTCCTGCAAACAACAAAACTTCTTAAGAAATATACTAACCAAACCAAAAATTCAGCTTAAACCACTTTCAATTTCAAGTTGCCAAAACTTTTATCGAAGTTGAAGCTTACATACCCCATTTCCCGCATACAGTTCTTGAATAGCCTTCACTTGCGGTTGTAATGTTTTCATTGCCATTGCTGATTCAACCTAATAAATCACCCATTCATTTCAACACTTAAGAATCAACTTCATTCCTTTAATAAGACAACCTCAAATGCAATACATATAGAAATATACATTACTCAACAGAATCTGAATACAAAAATTATTCACCTGTTTCTTAGTCAAAGGAAACGTAGCTGCCTTTACAAGAACTGATAAAAAATGGAACAAAAGACATATGTCTAAGAAAAAAGAGCTATGTGGTGTGTCACCTAGAGCGATGAAAGCCTGGTTCGGAAGAAGAAAAAAAAATAGCATTGCGAATGCCAACTTAAAGTTTCATGAAAATAGTACCTGATTCAATTTCTTCGCTAGCTGTGGTACACCACATTGATCAGAAACGCTACTATATACCTGCATCGATTAACAACACCTATATAACCAAGCTGGAGAGGGATAAATTTTCCAAGCAAAAGATTACGTGCATCAGTGCCACGGTCCATAATATCCAACTGAGGTCATAAATGGAAGACAGTTATAAATGCTCATCAACAAATAATGAAAGCAGCAAATTACTGTATTACGAATCAAGAAATGAAGAAACAAAAAGAATTTGTACCTTTGTGATAACACCAATTATTCGATTACCTTTGTGATAACACCAATTTGTACCTTTGTGATAACAGTGTTAAAAAATCAAATGCTTAGGCCAAACTTGGACCCACCATCAAACATGCAGCTTCTAGAAGAGATTTTCCGGGTAAATATTTACCATCAGGATCAGCAGTTCCTGCTATCTGAATTAAGCAAAGATACAGGCCAGCTATGGGGAGTTGATATCATTAATAGGCCGAAAGGTTATGTAGCAGTCATGATATATCTTTAGTTACCGATTCCCTGCTTATCATGAACTTTTCGAGCTATGATATTGCCGAAACAGAAGATCCAACACGACTTATCATTTAACAGTCAATTTCCCATCAATTTTTGAACTTAATGCACCCCAGGGGTTCAGGTGAATGATGGTGGGTGGGTTGGGCTTACAAGTTGACTTCTAGATGTGTTTGATATATTAGAAACAGATGGAAAGAACAGAAAAGGGACCCGATACGTACTTTGATCACTTAGGAGTGATGAAGGATTCCTTTGTTGATGTGCAGCGGATACTCCATACTGTTTTCAGGAAACACAACATAAAGAAATAGAGTGAGTGACAAAATAACAATTACTGAGTGTGACAACAACATCACATCCTTTCATGAACAAAATTTTTAACGACAACAATCAGTATAACCATTGTTACTACTCGCTTTTCAGCAAACTATTAATCTGAAATTCAGTAATTCTGTAACTATTTTGTCATTGCCATCAATACCGTACAACCTTTGCCTACAAACATATTTATTAGAGATTTGCTTGTATCAAAGTTATATTAGAAATCATGTATCACATAAATAACGTAATGGGTGAAAAGTGACAAACCTGTGTCCTAGGCAACAGTGTTTGTGATGCAATATTAGATGACATGTTTGGAATCTGAAAGTAGAAAACAAATGAGAAAGGCCTTGCACTGTTAGCAAACTTTTTAAACTACAAAGGAGGAAAAGAACACCATTATACCGTGCCTTATTCTTAATAAGCTTGCTAAATTGTAATGGATGCTGCAATATAAGAACCATGAAACTGGGCGAAAATCGGGGAAAACATGCAGATGTAGTGGCAGAAAAAAACTCAGGATTGACTCAAATGCCAATTAGGAAGAGACACATCTTTTTCAGAAAGCATTCGAGACTTTTTGGAATTAAACAACGACATGCCCACCCTATAGAACTCATTGTTTAGTCGGTAATACAAAGAACATTACCTTTATACCATCCCTAGAATGTGCTCTTGAAGAGCTGTGTTTTATTGTGGAATCATATTGCAGAAGCAATAAAGTCGGGGAAAAACAAAACAAAAATGAAAAATGAAGTCAAACCATTTGAGAGTTCGGTGACGATTGAGCAGCGCTGAACAATGCATTATTAGCAGTTCCAGCAAGCTGGCTTAAATGATTCCTTAGATTTCCTTGGTTGAGTTGGTTTTTCCCAATGGCGTGCTGCATTTGTCCAGATTGCAATTGCCTACCTTGGAATTGCTGGTTTCCTAATGGCTGAGAATATTGCATCTGGTGTTGCCCATGTACCAGGTAAAAAATTGCTTCTTAGTAGAGGTTGATTTTGTAGAGAATCAGGACAGTATATTAAGAAAAAACAAAAATATATTTGTAGACATACCGTTTGGATTTCTGAGACGTCCCTGACAAATCATGCAGCTGCGATAGCTGGGTCTGTCAACAAAAAGCAAAAGAAGGAAACGGTAGATGAGATGGAAGGACTTCGTTTTTATGATTAAGATATGTAAAGTCCATAATGCAAAATATCCCAATCTAAGCTTAGCCTATTAGCTTTTGTAAATACAAAATCAGAGACTCATAGAAATTGAATAGATGAAATAAGTAACATTAAAAACTACGCAAACAGAAATTTAATCCCTAAAGACCCAAATTCCAAAGTTGAGTTCATTCCAAAAGGCGAAGTATCATGGGCAGCTAGCTAGAACAAAAATTAGCTATAAACTTTCCGAGCTGCGGGGTACAAAGTTCTGCAAATTTCCACAGTGCACTTAGCCTATTGGCTCTTGCAAAGAAAAAATCAGAGACTCAATAGCAACTACCAAATACGATACTGTGCGAAACAAATTAAACTGAATGGGAAATCTATGACTAACCCTCTAAAGACGACTCAGTTGAGTTTGTTTCTGTTCACAATCTAAGAGCTTAAGAGTCCTGGAGTAGATCTAATAGCTTAAGAGTCCTGGTGTAGATCGAATCTCCCTGAATCTAAACAAGACAAAACCAAAGCATACCCTTTACAGGAATCATCACAAAACAAAAACCCATAACATTATACATCATACTTTCAAAGAAAAAACAAAATTTTTTAGGTCAAAATCAAAATCAGGAACAAAACCATATAAATTTAACATCAGTAGTTAGGTTTAGGGTTTATACCTGTAGAATTAACGAATTTTACCTTCGCCCACAAACAAAATCA
Organism: Papaver nudicaule; assembly: GCA_023529015.1. Lineage (NCBI taxonomy): Eukaryota > Viridiplantae > Streptophyta > Magnoliopsida > Ranunculales > Papaveraceae > Papaver > Papaver nudicaule. Next base: position 12,793 of record JAJJMA010312075.1, read on the forward strand.
AATCAGTACAGATTGAGACCTAACCCTAGATATCAAACCCAAAATTAAAAATAACAATCGAAATTTTTGGCCTGAGCTTTTTGGGTTTCACCAACAGGGAAAGAAGAAGGTGGAGAAAAAAAAGATGAAGACGGAAGTTTTGGTTTGAGGAGATTTTTCTTCTGTTTCACCAAAAGGGAGAGATGAAGATGGAGAAAAACTGAGAGTGAGATAAGGTCGCGATAGGTCTGAAAGAAAAATATCAAGATAAAACGATATATAAATCAAGTAAATATATTTTCCAGTAAAAAGACAAATAAGACCCTGCATATGCAACGCTAGTCAACGTTGCCACACCGTTGCCTAATAAAAATAAAAAAAAATTATTTACAACAACGTTAAAAAAAAATTGCGCAACGTTATTTGACGTTGCCACGTGCGCAACGTCAAAAAACGTTGCAGATGCGAAAAATAAAACGTCACAAATCCGGGCCTGTGGCGTAGTGATGGGGTCTCATATTTGAGACAAAAGGGAAGTTTGATATAGTTTAAACTATATAAGGAAGTCGGTTCCGAAACAAAAAGTTTCGTTCGCGAAGTTCTGGAAGGTTCTGTTTCATGTTATCCAGAATAGGGGATTTCCTTTCACAAGAGACGTGTATAATTTGGTCGTCAAGTTCACGACTTTTCAAGAGCAAGGGTTTCCTTACTTTATTCACAAAAAAAAAAAAAAAAAAAAAAAAAAAAAAAAAAAAAAAAAAAAA
>JAJJMA010312075.1:13635-36577 GCA_023529015.1 Papaver nudicaule
AACTCAAGAATTGAGTGTGCATGCCTATATTGACAGAATTAGTGTTTACCCAAAATATGTTGGCAATAGACACATATTTAACCTCTTTTTGGCGAACCAGAAAATATATTTAAATATCAACAACATGATTTGATTTCTCATGAACTTTTCAGCTTACACACGTAGACATTCCCATGAGTCATGTTCTCGACTCTTGCCTTATGAGCCAGAGGCAGGGAGAAGTTTTAGAGGCAGAATGTTAAAATGTTGATATTCACATTGAGTCATTATATTTTGGACTCATAATGGATGTGAGAGCACACGAATAGTATGTGCTGTAAGACAATTTCTGAGATTGCTAACAGATTTTGTGGCTCAGAATTGTAAATATAACTTCATTGGAGCATCTCTCAACAACAACAGAGAAACTTCACGTATGCTTGATGCTTGTGGTTTTCGTTCTGAAACCCTTTATTTATAGCACTCAACAAGATAGGTTGCTTAGGAATAAAGCAACTAGTTTCTTAACCTACAAGTTAGCAAGTGCCCGTGTAAAATGAACCTGTTACTTGACTTCCACACACAAAGAAACCTATATTTATCACAATTGGAAATCTTTATCATTTATTTGCCAAGTGATTTGTTAGCTCAGAATCACTTCAAGATTGATATCCAACAGACCAGAGATAATCTTTATCTTATTGACACATTGAGAATCATTAGATGGACGACAAAAGATATTTTCGTGATAACCAAGTCCAACTAAGAGATAAAGGAGTCAGAAGTTTATCCCGTGTGAAATTCCAGAGAATATTCACTTGGACGGTTCGTGAACCATCCTTCTGAATTCCGACCAAATTCATCGAATCTGTGGTTCACGTACATGTACATGTACAAATTGATGTTTTGGAACTCAGGAGTGAAATCCGGAGTCACTGTTCACGAACCGGTTCGTGAACCGCCATTGTTGAGAATTAGGGTTTAACTGGATCCGCTGGAAGTTCTGGGCTGGGCCAGTACTTAGACGTGTTATTACGCCCTCAGCTGTAATCCACCGGACTCTTGCTCAAGAGTACTCCTTTAGATTCACCCATATCCTACAAGTGATTTGCAAGCAAACCATTTCTATGGAAAATGGTATCGAATCTATCTCACGCATCTTGTAACCTTAGTATTCGTGGGAACCAATACTAACATAACACATGGTTATGTAGACAAGAATACGATCTCAATCGCTATTAGTATCTCTACTAAAGTAGCCGACTATTTCGAAAGATATAATTAGTAGAATAGAAGAATTTCCATAAAAGCCATAACTCCTACTAACCTTTTGTCGATGAAGAATAATTGATGTCTTCTTTGTCTTCACAGTCATCGTCTTCAAGGTCTCTACTACTTTGTCTATATCCTAATTCCAAAATCTAAACTCTAGTAGGCTAAATCAAGAATTGTGTTTCGACACCTAAAACTGACAACTAGCTTGACATACCAACGCTAGTGGGTTTGACTGGACAATGCCCTAACAGATCCCACTTTTATTTGTCAATAAAACACAATGGCACAATAGTGAGATTCAAGAAGAAAACCTTGTAGTATACTGTCCTCTTTTGTTCTTGCGAACAATTCCTGCATTCTTATCTAGACAGTACATAGATAAGAATGGTGAGTCATAACACACTAGGTGTTACGGCGAGTGTTTTCCCACTCATTTTGTGTCAACAATCTTGTTTATTTTCCCTCTTTTGACTTGGAAAAATTATCATGGAAGTTGCTATCGTCAAAATAAGGTTCATTGGTTGAGGAGTTACCTGAAGATTTTTGTTCCCTTTGACGAGTATAATTCGTGAGATCTTTATTCTTTGAAGATCTTTGCTCGTTCCTTTGTTTCATGTTTTTGATGAGATTTTCATACCTTGAAATAAGCTCGTTCAAGCTTTCATCTTGCAATACTTCTATACCTTTTTCTTGATTGTTGACAGAAGGTATTTTCTTTTTATGAACCAACGATGTGCTTTTTCAACAGAATTGTTGAAACTGTGATTTCCAAATCTCCAGGGTTGCGAACCAACTATGTTCTTAGATCCAGCTTGTGCCTTATAGGTTTGTCTGGGTGAGACCAATGATTGGGACGAGTGGTTCCTTTTATTTGACCGATTTCTTTTACAATGAGATCCAATTTTCGTTGGAGATCAATCATTCTATTATTCTCAAAGTTTTTCCCAATTTCTGTACGAATATGAATATTCGTTTTGCAATTTTGACAGAGCATAAGTGCATCTCTAGACTTTCTAGTCTTTGGGTGGTGACATGTGTTACTACAACTTTTGGTTTTTGCTTGGGAATGGTAGCAATGTTACCAGATGCTGGAATTATTTGATTAACAATGAGTTTGCGTACTTCATCATTGCGGAGTGCAATTTCTCTTTTCAATTCCATTATATCATCACAAGCTATTGTTAAAGAGGATTTGAAATTTAATCCTTCACTGACAGAATCAAGTTTTGGATGTGTATCTGGATCTGTTTTAGCAATATGATGGATAAGTCGATTTACCTTGTGTTTAGGACGAGTAATCTCAAATGTTTGAAACTTCATGTGATTTACAAGTCCAACACTTTCTTTTGTGGCTTCTGAGTCAGAGTCATCAGAAATACTGAAAGGCAAGGTATCTTGAAGTTTTGGTTTAATCATCTCATCAAGAGATTCAGATAGGGATGATGAACCGACTTCAACAACAGCCTTATCTGAGTCTTTTTCTGGTGTACTGGAAGAAGACATGATCAAGATTCGAAAGCGTCAAACACAGACAGTTACATCTTCCAAGTGTTTTCCGGCTCTGATACCAACTGAAAAATAGGGGATACCGAGATATACCACCAACTTTTAGTTTCGTGAACCTTGTTGATTAGGTTGCTTGAACGATCTCACAAATCAATATTCAAGCAACAACCCGAGTATAGTTCTAGGAACCGAATCCCAACAAGAACAAGTTCTTGTAGATATCAACAGAGATGGATTCACTCTAGGGTATGAATCAACAAACTTGCAATACTCTAATTATATAGATCATAGACAATATAATGCGGAAGAGAAAATTAATGCTAGACACCATAAGTTTTGTTAACGAGGAAACTGCAAACCAACAGAAAAACCCCGGGACCTCGTCCAGATGTGAACACCCACAGTAATAAACGAATACAGACGCTAGCCTACTCTCATACTTCGGACTGGAATGTATCGAGACTAAATTAAACCTCCAAGCAACTCAGCTACCGTTGTGCTCCTACGTCTCTTGACTCTCACAGAAGCCTACGTACTTGATTCCCCTAGCTGACGTCCTTTACAGGCCTAGGAGTTGCTCCACTTCCCTTCGTGAAGACTAGCGCTACCCTGCCTCTAACATGATGCCTGGTGTACTCGATTGTAATTAAACAAGAATACGATTCTGATTTCCTTTAGAATAAAGTCAAGGTTAATGGAAATCTGCTGATTAGGGCTTATTGATCTAGCCTAAACAGCTTTACCTCGTAACACGTGACGAACCTAATATTAAACCTAGTTCGTGAATTTGCGTTATGGAACTTCTAGGTCTTATAACACCGAGTGCAGCCTTACAAAGTTTCTATCAAATCTTGGTCATTGTTGATAGGTGCCTTAAAACACCTACTCAAAAGTACCTTATCATACACTTTAGTTAGCTTAAGCCTCGTACATTGGTTATTTAACGTCGTTTTCTATTTTGCAGGAACAATACCCTTAAGTCATAAAAAGAAAGAAAACAAGATGTAATGTCCAGAAGGAACTAAAGGCAAGAGTCATATCTGCCTTGGTGGTAGGGCTGAGCAACGGATGGGTACCCGCTGGATTTATCCAATCCGATCCGCACTTTGGCGGATGGGTACCCGATCCGCCATTTGGTGGACTGGACACGGGTTGTGTTTCAAATCCGCCATTTTGGTGGACTGGACACGGGTAAATCCGCCAAATCCGTTGGGTACCCGACCTTAAGGGTAATCTTGGGATGATACCTATATATCAGGGATATTATAGGAAAGTTTATATTTATATAAACAAATGTGTACGGTTAAGCCTCGAGAGATTACAGTGAAGAAGTAGCGGATATTAGGGATTCGTGAGAAGCAGAAATTAGGGTTTTCTCGTCTATGTGTTTGGTGGTTTCTATGATTTGATTGGGTTTCAGAGGTTGTACGATTAAGAAGTGGGTGAGAGTTTCTGTCTCTACATCGATTCTTCAATGCACTTAGCAATTTAATGATTAATTCTTCATTGCAATTATCATAGTTTCGTTTTGAAGATGGGATATTTGCTGCTTGTTCTGGCTCCATGAGTTTTTTTTTTTCTTTTTGCGAAACTTAAACAAAATCCACGGACTATCCGTATCCAGTCCGCTCACCCGCTAAACCCGAATCCGCCAGGTGATGGACTGGACACGGGTGCAGTTTCCAAATCCGCCATTTGGGCGGACTGGACACGGGTGGTACCAAACCCGCCAAAATCCATTCGTTGCTCAGCCCTACTTGGTGGGCTGTACAGAGCTAGCCCAGATGAAGCTGTGAAATGGGCTTAGTGCAACTAGTAGGCCCACTGGGAAGAGTGTGAGATTCGCACACTTGGTAAACACACATGTGCGTGCATTGAAGGCTGCCGAAAGAAAGAAATCAGGTTCCAGAGAACCAAAACCTAACCAAGACTAGGTCATTTCTGACCAGTTCCGTCTCCTCTCTCAATTATTTCTGGTCACAACCAAGTTTGTTCGAGAAGAAGCAAGAAAGAAGGTTTTGGAGATGGCTGTGATAACATGGATACATGGTGGGTTTTGGTGTTGTTCGTAGGGGGTGATGATGGTGATTTACAAAGGCTCTGATTTGGTTCGATTCGTGGTGAAATTAGGGGTAATTTATGGTTTGAAATTCATCCAAATCTGGGAATAGAGTTGCTGTTGTTGCTGTAATTTTGAAGCTGCTGTAGCCACGAAATTGAAGGTTAGAGCTGATGCTGCTGATTCATGGGAAGCTGTAGCTGGTGACATGGGTTCACGATGGATTTAGGGATTTTTACTGAGATTTTTGTGTTCATTCTCAAAGAGTTGATGCAAACGAGGAAATGGGTATTAGCTGGTGGAAACTGGGGTTGATTTTTGTCTGCAAGAACCAGAAAATATCAAGGACAGAAATTGTGGTGAACTGGTGGAGTCGAGCTGCTGTATTGTGGTGTTGCTGCAGGGATGGAATGGCTTGAAATGGGTTGGATGGTGCTGGTTGATGTGTGCTGTTCATCATGGTTCTGTGGAGTCTGGTGGCTGAATTTCAAGAGGCTCATGAAGCCATCACAATTACAGAGATGGGTGTTGATTGCTGGAGATTGTGGTGAAATTGTGGCTGAACTCAAGGGGGTTAGATGCTGCTGAGTTTCAAGGGTTCTCTGGGCTAAAATGTGATATGAAATCCAGTCAAGGAGGAGGCTTGATGATGCTGAAAGATGATGGATGCTGTAATGATGATAAGGGCAGGAGATGGTTGACAAACAGATGAGAAAACTGGCAGTCTGTCCAGATTGCGGAGTGTTGCCGTTGGTGTTTGTGCTGTAAGTTTGAACAGGAAGTATAAGGGTTTGTTACCATGGCTTGAGGTGGGGGTTGACAGGGGTTCTTGGCTGCTGTACTGGTGACTTGTGCAGTTGAAAGTAGTGAAGAAGAGGACTGTTGTTATGGGCTTTGTGGCTGGATTTCAAAGAAAGCAGCTGGAAGGTTGTGTTTCAGGCGTGGGTTTTGGCTTGGTTATGCACAGTTCTGTCTAGAATTCTGGCAGAGTTTGAGAAGTGGTTGCTGTGGGTTTCTCCTGTGACTTTGGTGGACGGCTGTAGGGGTGTGAATTCAGAAGATTTGGACCTGACGTAGAAGGCTTTAGAGAATGGAAACTTGAGCTCTATACGTGTTTGAATATAATGTGGATTTGGACAGGGCTTTTTGTCGACTGTTTTGGGTGTTGGATGGTCAGAACTGGAGGCCTACCAGAGTTGGGTATGGAAGGAAAACAGGGTATTCATCTGATACGGTTTTGCAGGGTTGAGAAGGTTATAAAAGACAGACGCAAAAGAAGAGGAGAACATCTTGACAACATCTTTTGGAGGCGCAGGGAAAGAAAGCTAAAAGAACCTAAGTTTGATTTCTTATTTTGCTTTTAAGTTTTGCACTTTATTTTTTTAAAAGATGTTATTGAGTATTTCAATGAACATGAGTAGCTAAGCTTTTATTATTGGTTAGGGTTGATTTCAAAACCCGAGACATGGATTTATGATTGATATTCAATAAGCGATTTTCCGCAATTATTCTTTTTATTGCAAGTTCTACCATGCTATTATTATAAATGTTATTTGATAGTTCAAGTTCAAAATTGAATTGTTGATTAACAATTGCTCGTTGAGATATCTTGCATCCGTAATTGTGTAGGAAATCTCAACACAAGTAGCAATATATTTGTGTTGATGAAGAGATTTTGTTAAACACTTATATTTAGAGATTGACACTAGTGTATGAGTCGAGCTTATGTGCTCATCACTAGGAGTAACCTATTTCATAGAACCTAGTGCATTCAAGTGAGTTATATCTAGAGAGCTTATTCTAGGTGCTCACATGAATAGAATCCTTGAAGAGAACTTATTCTTTTAGGTGAATATAGGAGATAAACGGAGTAGATGAGCTTATATCTACTCTAGGGTTGCTAGTATCGAATAGATTGTAGAGAATTTGCTTTATATCAATTTGATTCTTGTTTCGTGGTCGAGAATGATTCCTTAATCAATGTTTCTCTCTTATTTGATCACACCTTCCCAATTTTCAGAAATTTTCGTTATTGAAAGACAACAAACTTGAACCTTATAACAACTTGAACTCGCACCTCCTTGTGGAACGAATTCGAATTACCTTGCTACTTCTTAATTGAATTTGTAAAGAGTCGAGAATATATTCTTGATAGGTTTGACACCTTATCAATTGTATGATTGAATAAATCAATCGACCCAAGATACAAGATCAAGGAATTTTACTTCTGACTTGTGCTTCACGATCCTCAAGTGAAGTCTTTCAAATAGTCGTAGTCCAAGAAAAGGACTTCGAGATGACGACCAACCTTTATGCAAGGAAAAACAGATGTGTAGAGGATTTTAGTTGTATCTTGCAGAAGGTCATCTATTTATAGTGATCATCAAGGGAGGATTTGCTTTAAAGTTAAGCAACCTTGCGTAGGGCTCAAACAAGTTTCCAAACTTCGAAAGTCCATAGGCTTGCTTTGCGGTCCAACTCAATCTTCTTCTAACCCATTGGTCGAAACCTAAAGGTTGTGAGAAGACTCGCCTTGATCCAATGAAGGATGGCATCGGCTCAAACAAGTTTGACCATGCGTGGAAAATGTGGAAGAGCTCCATGAGCCGGATTGTGTATGAGTTCGAGAATCCAAACACAACCGACCAAAAATTTCAATGATGAAATTTTCCATGGCTTATATGAACGCGTTCATGAACGCGAATATAGAGCAAACAGTGGAGTTCAGGAGAATTACTGAACTCATATGGACGCGTTCATGAACGCGTACATACAAAACTGGTTCGTTTTCTGAAATGCCTATCACCAACATATGAACGGGTTCATGAACGCGTAGAGTGTTGAGGTATATTTCAAGAGACAACTCTAGTCACTTCTACTTAGTCATATGATCACAAGTAATGTGAAATGCTAAGAGAAATAATCCTTAAAAATCCTTCGGATCACATAAACAACATCATAGACTATTTTAAATGATAGAATGGTAAATACGAAACTGAAAGGTAAACCTTTCTAACCTTTAATGAGGACGATATGTTTTATCAAGTATGTAAGCTCCGGTCTTTATCTTCAGTGGTCTTCCTCTCAAATACCTAATCCTATCCTAGTCCGAGTTGTATTGTAGACTTATCAAGGATTGTGTTTTTGTCATCTAAACTTAACAACTGACTTGAGATAGCAACATCAGTGGGTTCAACCGAGCAATGCTCTAACATATACATGATGATTCTCGAGTTCAAGACATCACTGATGCATTTCTTTTTTTTTAGTTTTAATTACAGTATATACTAGGTAAGATAGTGTCTGGACTTCTGACTGATTGCTACCAGCACCTACTATCGATGTCTTTTTAGGTTGCCTACTTTGATGCTGATGTTTATCTTCGCGTGTGAAAGATGCTGAAGTTGTCATCCACTTTTCAAGCATATGCAACACGAAGAATATAAGGTTACCAATACAATCCTCAATACAAAGTTAAAGAGCAATGCAAAGATGTGTTTTAAGAATCTGTTAGAGTTTTGGAAGAATTAGTTCAGTCTTGATTTGAGTGCATCTTACTAATATTAAAGGAACAAGTCGAGTGCACGTGCGTTGCACGTCGGCAAAGTCTTTCTCATACACATTTTTCCATTTTTGAAAATGTATGACATGCTATAACAAAATGTATTATAACCTATAGTAGAGGTTGTCTTAGTCTGCACATGGGTGATGCGCCTGCCGTGGAATTCCGCAGGCACATGCAATGCATGAAAAGTTTGAAAAAAATGCAACTTTAAATCAACATTGTTCTTCTCTTTTGTATCAGGTTTACACTGTCACTTGCTTTACGATGCGTAGTATGTCCATTCATGTAAATATTGCACTTCCTTCGATTTCTAGTGTGCGTGAAACCTTAGAGTCGAGATTTTCAGTAACACTTGGGCTTCTAGAGTGGTCATATTGTCATCTACCCCTTTGTTGAGGGTTTCCACTACCCATCAAATGACGAAGTCGAGCTTGAGATTTAACATCGTTAACATTCTGAGAGAATCAAAAAGAAATTTGAGGCAACAAATTGATAAATAAATGCTATAATCACAATAATATTGCTCAAATGATGAAATTATTAGCTTTCAAAGCTTGTATTATGCGAGTACATGTACATGTTCTCTGTGTTGGAAAGTAATTTTCATTTTGCACTCATATTAGAACCTTGTATTGTAAGCATACCCAATTTCAATATGTGTACTAAAGCATGTTTGAATAACCATCAATCTCAAACTTAACTTGTGGCACAGTCATACTCATGTGTATACCCCATTTCTAAACTGCAGTTTTCACATAAATTTTCTACAACCTATTGGCCTCAAGTAACAACAAAGTTGTCAAACAACCAAAAAGTAGTCTTGCTTCAGAAAATATCAATCAAAGAATAAAACAATCGACAACTATAATACTACTCTAATAGGCAACACTCTGCAATTTTAACAAACACTAAATACAATAGAAAACACAATGAACCAATTTCATAAATATTGCTAGCCAAGAGACTCTAGGTCGAGGACAGACCTAAAAACAGGATGGCATTTGGCACTAACTGCCCATCATATAGCTAGGGATGAACCAAGTTAACAAAAATGCTAGCTGGTTGTCAATTGATGTGGCTGGAATTGTAGTCTGTAGCTTGATTTTATCCTACGAAAGCAAAAATCACCTAGTACACTTTGAAACTATATCTACTCTCTCGGTACATTTCAGACACTATAATTAGACCTACCTAGGAATAAATTGAATAACCTATACTTACAGAGATATGAAGTTCATTCTCAGAAGTATCTTCTTTTTCCTTTTGAATTTAGGAGCTCTACTCGCCATTTCAGTTGCTTGTCCAACGTGTTCAATTCCAGCTCCTCCTCCTAAACTGCATAAACTCCCTCCTAAACAGCACCCCAAAGTTCTTCCTCCTCCCATAGAAACGACACCAACACCACCCGTTGCACCTCCATCTGTACTAAACCACCCACAGTAAAAAAACCACCTGTTAAGCCTCCACATGCTAAAACCCTAGCAATACCCCCACGAAATGAAACCACCAACTGTGAAGCCACCACCAAAGAAGACTCCGACTGTCAAACAACCAAAAAAGTCTCCAACTCTGAAACCCCCAAAACCATCCCCACCAACAAAAAAGCATGATCCACCCACTGCTAAGACACCGCCATCTCCACCATGTCCACCACCAACATCTCCAACTCCGAAACCAAGACCCCCACCAAAAGTTCCAGCACCTAAACTAACATCACCAAAACAAACACCACCACCTAGAAAAAAAACCTAAATTGTTTGCCCTAATTCCCAATAATTGAAGTAACAATCTATAATTAGGATTTCGGAGTCACATACCTTATCGAAGAAGATGAAAATACAGCTAATATATCATCAATTGGAATAACTCTGAACCACCATCTTCATCGCCATCATTATTTTTTTTTGGGGGAAATTGACATTGCTCTTCGATTGGGAAAATCGATTGAGTCGAACCATTATATTCATCATTTGATTTGTTGAAATCGACCCGAAACTTCATATCTAGGGTTTTCCCATGAAAATGAATTGAAGGTTTTCTCATACCGAGAAAGAAAGATAAAGAGTTGGGAGAAAAACAGAAATGAGAAGAGAAAAAGTAACCAAAAGGGAGGAGGTAGTGGGAATCGAACGCGAGACCTTCGTATAGCCTTTTATTTATATATCCCTTGTAACTTTTAATTATTACCAAATCTCTAGCGAAAATTAAAATCCTTAGAGGGGTAACTTAGTTATTTCCTGTCACACGATTGAAAGTTGTGACGGAATTTTTTACGGGATTTTTATAGATCCGACGGCTGGGTTCTAATTTTAAACGATCCGATGGCTACGAACACCAAAGATTTTAGATAGTGTTGCTCTCATTAAAAAGGGGGGAGATACTGATTTTTCAACCGACAGTAATTTACCATAACACCCCTCCGTGTTTTTGATCATTCTCTGTCTTCACCACATATAATCGTAGATTCTCTAAAGACAAAGGGTAAATAAGTATTCTATGTTTTCTAAATCTAAAACGCATCAATATTCAGTATGTTCTCTCTTCTTTCTCTTTCTTCCTTCTTCTCCAAATCGATTATAACAGACGACTGACGAGCCATCCCCAAATTCAATATTCAATTTTTAGGATTTCGAAATCTTGGTTTCCATTTTTTAGACCCAACCTGACTCAATTCATAAAATTTCAATTGAAATTTCGGTTTTAATTTTCCAGTCCTGTATTAAATTCTCTGTTATATCGACAAAAAAAGGTGTAATCTTCACTTAATTGAAAGATCAAACCAACAAGAACCAATCATTCATACATAAATGGGTTTGTGGAAAAGAACTTGATTACACTAGAGAATGAGCTAAAAAGACCAGGATGATACATATATTGTTATTGTTGACGATACTGTATTTAGGGGATTGAAATTTGGGAGAGTGAGAAAAAAAAGGGCAGAGATGGAGTGACTGAGCTGAGCAGTTTATATTTTTTATTTTATTTTCTGTTTTCGCCAACAGTTACAACTTACAAGTTAGAGATGATAAGGAGGGAGACAAGAAAAGAGAGAGTGAAGGTGGATTTATTTCACGGTTTTGGACTTGAGATATGCATGTGGTCTGTGGACACTTGGACTTGGGAATGGGATGTGCTAGCAGTAGCGCACTACACACCTGTATAAGTAATAAGTTGTGGTAACTTTTACCGTAAACATGTACTCTATTAAAAAAAACACTACGCAAGTCTGAATTGCTTGATTTAGAGAAAGAGCATTGCATATTTGCATCATTGCATGTTCATATCAAACATTAGTCGCGCTTTGTATTGTCAAACGATAGTCAGCTAATCTAGCTAGCTAAGAGCAAAGGCTATGGGCTTTCAAAACGAAAGAGTCACTCTTTCAAATGAAAGAGTGTGAACAAATGAGCAAATTTGCGTTCACTATGGGTAAAGACTAGACCGCTTTTACCCACTTTTCCCCCAAAATTTATCAGGTACTCTTTCACATGAAAGAGTGGATGAAAGTCTACTCTAAGCGGCTAAAGGTTAGCCGCTCCAAAAAAAATAACCAAAAACGGCTAAAGATTAGCCGTTTGCATGAAATGAGGAATAAAAAAAGAATGAAACATTAGCCGTTTCACTCAAATGCTTCAGCCGTTTCTTATTTCACTTTAAAACATTTGATACTACCTAGAATCGCACGTGTTTAGTTTTAGGTGGCCAATCATGTCGCGCCACCAAGACTAAAACATTGGCTAATTTATTAAAGTTTTTTCAAGCGGCTAAACTTTAGCCGCTTAGACCTTTATATTTTGCTTTCCATGATCAGTTTTACACACTTTCACTAAGTCTCTCTTTCAAAATGAAAGTGATAGAGTGCAAAAACACTCTACCCATAACCCTTGCTCTAAGTACTAACGTCGTTTCAAGAGAAAAGAATAGGCTCTATATTTATAAGATGAAATACATCTACGACATTTTATTCTAATTTTAGAGAACATTTATTAGTTGAACTCTAATTATATTAGTATTGATCGTCCGAGCATTAGGTTAGTGGTAGGCCAAGCGCATCGCGCATGGGTATAGACTAGTATAATTTAACTTAGTTGCTTATTTGAGTTTCAATCTTCTAGATGTGTTTGATTTTTATTAATGAATGAATGAAAGCTCTTAATATCATAGAGCTTCTCCAAAGGTTAATTTATAAAAATAAAAGTGCCATGCCACATAAGATACACAACAAAATTTATAAAAAATCATCTCTAACTCATAAATATGAAAGACCTTCACTGAAGGTGACGTGGCAAAATAAAAATAAAAATAGACATCCTCTAGGTGAGCCTCTAAATGTAGAGGTTCATGTCTTTTCATCATAGTCACATTTTATTAATAAAAATTATTCATATATATATATATATCAAATTTTATGCCAACAAACAAATTAAATGAATAATTCTCCACATTATGGGTTGGAGATAAAAAACAAAAATCCCTAATATCTAGGAAATTTTTACCAAGAGGGCCTAAAATGTAATGCAACATATGAAACATTTACATTCACCATTGGAGAAGCTCTTCGTATGAGCAGTGCAAAACTATAATAAATTGAGTATATAGAAAAAAGTTGAGAAGTGACCTTTTGCCACGACCATAATATGTTTGGATGCCATATTCCATATGCCTTCCTTAAGAGCGCACAACAACCTCAGTTTTACCGAAGACCACGCACCATCAACGGAGCTACTAGGATAGGAACTATGTAGACATGGTCAGTTGTATCACCTTGTATCTCAGTGATATTTATAAACATGGACTCTCTTAATAGAAAGGTCGAACGTTTGGTGGTGTTCTTGCTTTCCGCAAAGACCTATTTTAAAATTCCATTGGAGAGTGTCTTTTGATACCGTTTAGTACACATGAGTAGAAATAACTCGGGGTAGTTGAGCCTAGTAAATTTCTAGCAGCTACATTTTGGCGCTGATTAAGGGGATTCAACTTAACCTTAAGCAAATAAGGAGAAAGTGGTTGATCATTGGCCGTTTCCGTTGTTTCTTTGGGTCATTTTTAGTTCATTTTTACATTCTTGCGTCTTTACTTCCATGCATCTTTACATTCTAGCTCTTTAAATCAAGTATTTATTTTCCATTCATTTATCGCTTTTATTTACCTAATTTCCACACCATTTCCTTCAGCTCTTTACATTCCAGCTTTTTAAATTTCAGCTCTTTACATTCCAAATCGTTACATTTCAGTACCTTTACGTTTCAGTACATTTACAGCTTTCATTCAAGATCTTGTGCCCTCAGGAACTTGTCCACTTTTCTATTCATCTCTTTACATTTCAGTTATTTACATCTTTCGTTTTCAACTTTCTTTTCATTTTTCGATTTGAATTCCGACCGATCACGACAAGATAAGTTGAGTTGTAAGTTCTCTTCCAGGGAAACACACACATAATAACTCACCCACAGATCACAAAAAAGTCTACTTAGCTTTTCTTTCAAAAAAATAAAAAAATCTTTCCAGTGGCTTTCGCATTTATCATATAGATTTTTTTTCCTTCTAAAACGCACCTTTAATTATCTCTGTAGTTAGATCTACCTCCGAAAACGCACAGGTACGACTTCAAAGCTTGCTTGCAAAAGTACTTGCTTGGGGCAACCTTGAAAAGCTTCCGGGCACGTGTAGCTTAAATTCTGGAGGTAGCAGCATGCATCTTTTCTTTTTTAGCGCATCATTCTTCCGTACAACAAGGGTACGCAGATCTGCTAATCAATAGTATCATCCTGCAGACCAGTGAAAATCGGTATTAATATCAATCAGGGATTCACTCACCAAAGTCCTTCAAAACCACACCAGAAAAACATAAACAAGTGATCTAACTGCGCATCTAAGCCACACTGAAAACTGCAGGATAAGTTTCGTAGAAGCCAGTGAGAGATGTTGCGTGCAACGCAGCTTCAGTTGTTGATCTCGTGAAGATCCAATAGCTCACACCAAGCCCAAACCTTCATCAATCAAAACCCAATGCAGGTATCAGCAGAAAATCATCAGTCTGAAGAAAAAGCAATGAACCTAAGACTGCTGAACTAAGAGAATTAGATAAAGTGGAGACAACAAAGACTCTTGAACCATCACAGCAACAAAGAAGGCACATACAACGCAGAAAAATGTCACCATATAGAGATAACCAAGGAGCCCATTCAATGGAGATAAAGATAGGAGTTATATACGAACAACTAATGGAATTACAAGTCTTGTAGTTGTGCAGACATCAGCAACTGAAGCGCTAGCCAAAGAAATGAACGAACATCTCAACCTTGATAAGCATACCAAAATTCGTACTACACAATTTTTTTTTCCAAATATTTAGTACCGCATGATAAAAGTTTCAAATATGTTTTGCGCATAGGAAATCATGTTTCCTCCGCGACTAACCTATTAAATTTACATATTCGTAGTTAAAATATTTAGAAATGCATGATTAACTTAGTTTCAAAATTTCAAATATTCTTGCGCATAGGAAATCATGTTTCCTCCACGAATAACCTTCAGGTCCGAAGATGATTAGATTTATATCCGAATATCTATGGAATATCTTAATACAAATTAGCAGTATGACATTATAGAAGTCTAAACATGAAAACAAGTTATTGATGGGGAAGCGCACTTCGCACTCACCCATCACCTATGACATTTCTTCACACTACATCATTTTTTTAGAAAAAAACAGATACAAAGCAC
The DNA here is from genome assembly GCA_023529015.1 of Papaver nudicaule. NCBI lineage: Eukaryota > Viridiplantae > Streptophyta > Magnoliopsida > Ranunculales > Papaveraceae > Papaver > Papaver nudicaule. Next base: position 28,746 of record JAJJMA010312075.1, read on the forward strand.
AAGGGAAATGAAGGACTACCGCTACGCAAGCACGGAAAAAGATACGTATTTGCACTTATCATTAGAAAAGCAAAACCTTTACATTTTTCAATTTATGCAAAATTAAAATCCCGCTTTCAAAAGAAAACAACACAAGAAAATAGGCTTTTCACTTTTAAAATAAATTTGTCCGGAACAGAAGGTGCGAAGCTACGTACGAAAAAGATATATGATCAAAACAAAGAAATACTGAGAGTAATGGGAGTCCAACAAAAATTGGGATTCCTACGCCACATCATTGCCTTAGAATGAGACAAGTATCGTCTCTGACAACCTATGCAAAATTAAATTTCTTCGCAATACTGAAAATCGCATGGTCAGAAAGCGCATGTTCCTGACAAAAAACAAAACAAAACGCAGTATCAAAAAGCAAACCCATCATTTTTTTTTCATAGATAAGAAAAGTCTTTACAAAAATCTTCAAAAGGAAAAGCAACAAAGAAAAATAGATTTAATATAAGTTCCACTTTAACTCTCTGCTACATTCTTTGATAGCGTCGATCCAGTGAGCCCGAGCAAATGTCGCCATCCCTGAAGCAAAAAGCATTTTCAACCAAATCTAGTTAAGGAAACTTTGGAAGAAGAAAATATAGGATGATCCGTATCCACAACAACAACGCAATCATCACCAGCATCAATAACAACTTCAGCAGAAAAAAACAAATCTTATGCATCATCAATTTCCACATACATAGAAGAACGATACACCTTCTCAAGATCAATAGCCTTCCGCCTTAGCAATCAAATATCCTTACGAACATTAATATACGTCCGAAGAGCGAGTGAAGCCTTGTTTCGAGGAGGGTAAGAGACAAAACGAGGAGGGCGAGAAGATCGACCATGCTTATCCTTCCCCTTTTTCCAAGCCTAACAACCGCCATGACAGAGTCATATCTGGTTGTAGACAAGAATCGATAGAAAGAAAACAACAGATTTCATTACAGAGAAAGGCATTACAGACAGCAATATAAAGGAAACTAAAAGCGGTGGAAAACAGCCAGCAAAAGACAGGCTGTACACCAGCTGTACATTGACCAAATCACTGACGCACATGTCAGAAGCATGAGTGAGAGAAGACACCTAAGCAGTGTAACAGAAAACAGAAATAACAGACGACAGACTGTTATATACATAGAGGTGTAAGAGAGGTGTAAACTGTATTCCTATTACTCCCCCGCAAGCAAATGTGGAGTCAGCACATGAAGCTTGGACTTCAGAAAATCAAATCTGGGTGTTGCCAAACCCTTGGTGAAGACATCAGCTATTTGAGCATCTGAAGCTATGTATTGAACACTCAAATGTTTGTTCTTCACTAACTCTCTGACAAAGTGAAAATCTACTGCCAGATGCTTCATTCTTGTATGAAATAAAGGATTTGAAGCTAAAGCAATTGAACTTTTGTTATCACAAAGAATAACAGGAGCTTGTGGAAGAAAAAGATGAAGGTCTCTGAGTAGAGAACAGAGCCAGATAACCTCTGCAGCTGTATTAGCTAAAGCCTTATACTCTGCTTCAGTAGAAGACCTAGCAATAGTAGGTTGTTTCTTAGTAGACCAGGAAATTGGATTGCCACCAAAGAAAACACAATAACCACCTGTAGATTTTCTGTCATCAGGATGACCAGCCCAATCTGCATCAGTATACCCTGTTAAAGCTTGAAAACCTTTCTGAAAGAATAAACCATAACCAATAGTGCCTTTCACATATCTTAGTATTCTTTTAACTGCAATCCAATGAGTTGTTGTTGGAGAATGCATGAATTGGCATCAGGATGACCAGCCCAATCTGCATCATTATACCCTGTTAAAGCTTGAAAACCTTTCTGAAAGAATAAACCATAACCAATAGTGCCTTTCACATATCTTAGTATTCTTTTAACTGCAATCCAATGAGCTGTTGTTGGAGAATGCATGAATTGGCAAACTTGATTAACAGAGAAACATATTTCAGGCCTTGTCCATGTTAAATAATGAAGAGCACCCACCACACTTCTATACTCTGTTGGATTACTTAGCAATTCACCATCATCTTTGCTAAGCTTAAAGTTTGTTGGACAAGGTGTAGAACAAGGCTTAACCCCTTCCAGATTAACTCTTTGAAGTAGTTCTGCTGCATATTTGCTTTGAGAGAGTAAAATACCAGCATTCACCTTCTTGACTTCAAGACCCAAAAAATAATGCAGTTCTCCTAAATCCTTGACTGAAAATTTAGCCTGCAACTGCTTTATAACACTATCACAAAATACTGCAGAACTTTCAGTGATAATAATATCATCAACTTACACTAAAATGATGGTAAGCTGATTTCCTGATTTATGAACAAATAATGAAGAATCAGCTAGAGAGGGTGTGAACTCCAATTCAAGAAGAGCATCAGCTAGCTTTTCATACCATGCTCTTGGAGCCTGCTTTAAACCATACAAGGACTTTTGTAACCTGCAGACATATTCAAGATGCTCTGCATCTACATATCCAGGTGGTTGCTTCATATATACAACCTCTTTTAAATCACCATGCAGAAAAGCATTACTAACATCCAACTGCTTAAGAGACCAATGGTTGTTAACAGCTAAAGAAAGAACAAGCCTGATTGTTGTTGGCTTAACAACTGGACTAAATGTCTCAGTGTAGTCATCACCTTCTCTCTGAGTAAAACCTTTAATTAGCCACTAATCTGGCTTTACACCTTTCAAATTTTCCATCAGCATGTTCTTTTACTCTATAAACCCACTTACAATCAACTACATTATAGGAAGGATTAGGTGGAACTTTAATCCAGGTTCTAGCCTTTTCTAATGCATCATGCTTATCATCCATAGATTTAGCCCAAATAGGTATCCTTAAAGCTTGTTTGTATGATGTAGGAAGAGTAGGCCTATTTGTACAAAGAAATGCAGTAGGTAAAGGATATTTAGTGGAGAAATATGACTTTGGCTTATAAATCCCACTTTTACCCCTAGTTTGCATAGAGTGTGTGTTATCTGAAGTAGTGGCTTGAATGACATCAGTAGATGAAGAAACAGAAACAGGAATACCTGATGTAGTAGCAGAATGCACTGGTGCTGAATGATGACAAATGTTCAGAAAGTCTTCAGTGTTGAATGAAGGTTGAGATGTACCAGTTGCAAAAGGAAAGACACTTTCATTGAACTCCACATGCCTTGAGATATATACTCTACCAGTGTTAATATCCAAACATCTATAACCTCTATGATTGTTGCTGTAGCCTAGAAAAACACACTTTTTGCTTCTTGGCTCCAATTTATTTGAAGTATATGGCTTGAGCCATGGAAAACACAGACATCCAAAGCTTCTAAGTGAGATATAATCTGGAGTCTTGTGAAACAATACCTCAAATGGAGAAGAAAAATCAATTGACTTGGTGGGTAGTCTATTGATAACAAAATTTTCTGTTGAAAGAGCTTCCACCCAATACTTCACTGGAACACATGATTGAATAAGAAAAGCTCTTGTTATTTCAATAAGATGCTTATGCTTGGACTCTGCTACCCCATTCTGTTCAGGGGTATGAGGACAAGTTAATTCATGACCAATACCATTAGCTGCAAAATAATCTCCTAACTCATTGTTGACAAACTCCCCTCCTCCATCTGACCTGATAACCTTGATACTTGTACTAAATTGATTCTCAACAAAAACTTTAAATTTGTAAAACACTTGCTTAAAGTCAGATTTAGCTTCAAGGGGATAAATCCAGCAGAATTTTGAGAAATCATCTATTATATTGACATAGAACTTGTAACCAGATACAGATAATACTGGAGAAGGACCCCATATGTCCATATGAAGAAATTGCAAAGGTACTGAAGTACAAGAACCTGACAAATGAAATGGCTTCTTATGACTTCTTGCCAACTTACATTCATTACAGAATAATGGCTTATTTAGCAAACTACTAAGATGTAAATCTCTACTTATTCTTGACATGGACTGAAATGATGGATGTGTTAATCTTCTATGCCAAACATCAGCACTGACTTGAACTCCACTGGACAAAGCTTTAGCACCATTCTGAACTTTGCAAAGTAAAGGATATAAACCAACTCTACTGGGCCCTTGAAAAAGAATCCTCTGTGTTGCTAGATCCTTTGCAACATAATCATCAGGAGTAAATGTAAGTGAACATTTATTGTCACTTGTAAACTTATGTACTGAAATAAGATTCTGTGCAGCATTTGGTATATGAAGTATCTTGTTTAAAGCATAAGTAGAATTATTACTAAGTAATATTCTAGAATTACCAATTTTGGAGATAGTCATACCTTCTCCATTAGCTGTAGCAACTTGTGTACCTCTAGAATAAGAAGTTGAAGCACCAAGATTGTCCTCATGAGCAGTAAGATGATTGGTTGCTCCTGAGTCAATATACCAAGGATTTTCTCCAAGAACATTAGCACTAGCTAGCATGGCTGATAGATTTTGAGGAGGTTCTCTTCCTTGATAAGCAAAGTTGATGCGATGATAACATTCAATAGCAGTATGACCTTGTTTGTTACATATCTAACAGACAGGTTTGTATCCATTGGAGTTGAAAACAGGTCTAGGAAGTATACCTGAACCACCTGAACCACCACCAGAGTTACCTGAATTTGGTCTGTAAACAGCAGATTGTGAATTATGAAAGCCTCCTTTGAAGTTGTTAGTACGGCCTCTTCCTCTATTGTTAAAATTTGGTCGAAATTGACCTCTTCCAGATCCAGTATTAGCAAGAAAAGCTCTTGAAGCAACATCACTTTGAATAGCTTTATTTCTTTCAGTAATAACAATCTCTTCACTAAGCAACAAACTATGCAATTGAGTAAAAGTAACTGGTGGAGATCTTACTCTGATTGAAGTTGAGAAAGCTTGATACTCAGGACCTAAACCTCCAAGAATGGTAACAAGAAGTTCATCATCTGAAATTCTTGATCCAGAAGCTGCCAATTGGTTTCTTATCTTATCAATTTGACCAATATATTCTGAGATTTTCATTAATCCTAACTTCAGATTTTGTAATCTTGTACGGAGTTGAAGTGAATGAGCTGTTGATGATGATCCAAAACGCTCATATAGTTCATCCCACAACTGAAGAGATGTTTTGCAATGAGCAACATAGCCAATAACAGTAGGAGAAATTGAACTGTTTAATAACAGTAAAAGACAAGTATCTTCATCATTTCATTTTGTATAAAGTGGATTTTCTTGTCTTGCTAAGCTTGCTGCCATGTTAAGATACCTCTCTGGACATGGATTGTTACCATCAATATAGCTTGTAAGTCTGAATCTTCTTAAAACTGGTGTAATCAGCATCTTCCAAGTAAGATAATTATCTTCTTGAAGCTTAACTGGAATGATATTAGCTAAAGAATGAAGAGGTACAGTTGTGATATTAGTAGGATCTTGAGCCATTTCTTGATTGTACAGAGAGGAGAATTTGCTTTTGTGAAGAAATTGAGAAAGAAAGTAATGAAGAGACTGAAGTTGATGAAGAAAATGAAGAACAATAGCAGAGGAAATGTGAGGATCTTACCCTATGAAAACCCTAATCTCGGTTTTCAGTCTGATACCATGGTTGTAGACAAGAATTGATAGAAAGAAAGCAACAGATTTCATTACAGAGAAAGGCATTACAGACAACAATATAAAGGAAACTAAAAGCGGTGGAAAACAGCCAGCAAAAGACAGGCTGTACACCAGCTGTACATTGACCAAATCACTGACGCACATGTCAGAAGCATGAGTGAGAGAAGACACCTAAGCAGTGTAACAGAAAACAGAAATAACAGACGACAGACTGTTATATACATAGAGGTGTAAGAGAGGTGTGAACTGTATTCCTATTAATATCCAGCATCAGCAGAATCGACAACAACATCAGCACCTTTTCTCTTCCGAGGAAGATTCCTTTTGCAGTAAGAATCATCAGAAGAATCTCGAGCAGCATCAACAAAAGCCTTATCACCAAAGAGACTTTGGTAAATCAACCTTATCATCTCTAAGGTTGTGCAAAGTAAGTCTCTATAGGTTGATATGAAAAAGATTTGATGGTGTACTCCATACCCTAGTCTTTTCTATTGGTATCAGAGCCGGTAAACACATTAAAGATCTAACAGTCGGTCTTTGAGGCAATTTAACCTGTAAGACATGTGTTCAGGAAGCAAAACACAAGAATCCACCAATCTTGATGTTGCTGGTGTAGATATTGTATCTCCAAATTCTCTTCCCGAGAATACATAAAACCATCCATAGACTAAAGATTGATGTCTTATGATAAAGAAGTAACATACTATACTTCTGAGGAAACTGACTCTGAAGTTGAAAAAAAGGCTGCTTATGAATATTTATGCTAATAAAACCTTCAAAACTTCTCTCTTTGGAATATAAGAGATTGAAGTCAACTGTTAAAGAACTTCAAGAAAATGCCAGTATCAACTATCAAGGAAAATCAACTTAGTGAGACAATGGTCGCAAATATGTCTCTTCTTGCTAATATAAAAGATGTTGATGAAGCAATGGAAATTACCTCAAACAATGTTAATGCTGAAAAACGAATTTGACAAAAACAATGAGGAGCTTCTCAAAATGATGGAAAAGGAAAAACTCTATGTTGACAATCAAATGATTATGTCGACTATAGAAACAGAGTTTGTGAACAACACTCAGAATACTCTTTAATACCGGCTTAAATATCATCTTGGTATTAGACAGACTGGTCAAATTACATAATATTGAAGACAGTTCATAATCGTCCGAACATCAACATTCCAGGATCAAATCTTTCTATTGAAAGTCTGTGTGAAACTACTCATAAACCAAGTTGTGGCACTAACCTCTTATGCGTCAAAAAGTTCCGATTTCTGACTGAGAAAAGTCTTAAATTCTCTTCCGGGAATCTGAAAAGAAACCCTTTTATCCCAGGCAAAATAAGACACTGACCAGAATACTTGAGACACTTGATTGTGTTCAAAGTGATGTCAATGTCTTAAAGGACATTGGTTTGTTGATATGTGAAAACCACTCCAAATTGTATGATAACATCAAAGGAACAAATCCACGCGATCAGAAGTGTCATTCAAATTCTTGCAAAGGAATACACAAACCCTCTGTAAAGAATGACACAAAGAAATCTTCTGTCATACTAATAAAGAAGAAAGCTGATTTAGGGGCTTCGAAAAATCTTGAAGCCCTCGGATCACAGGTTCCCCGAAGTAATTTTGGCTCTCCCCCTATGTAATTTTTTTTAAAATACCAAAACTACCCTTTTATGTTTTGTGTTAAAACGAAAAATTAACCTAATCTAACATTTGTTAATCTAATTTAACCTAATCTAAAAACAAAAAACTTAAAAAAGTTTACGTTTTTTTTTTTCCTCTTCTCTTTCTTCTCTTTCTTCTCCGTCTTCCTCTTCTCTTTTCCTCCTTCAAACCCTAAAAAAACCTAGATTTTTTCGAAACTTCGATGGATTCAGCTGAGAATGGTGGCGCGATGGATATCGAAAGGTAACAATTGAAACCCACTTCCTTTTTAAGTTGTTTAGCTTAGATTCAGTGAAAAACATCAAAAAAAAATCGAACCAGGGTTACTTACGGCTACCTGTAACTCCACGTTTGTAGTCGTAAGTCATAGTTACGGCTGCGATCTGTAGAACATGTAGCCGTAGATTTAAAATAGTTACGGCTCCAAAGTTATCAGCCGTAAGTTTTGATAATTTCATAAAACTTTTGTGTCGCAGACTTACCAGCCGTAAGTCTTTATTATGAGTCGTAAGTCTTTATTATATATATATATATATAT
>JAJJMA010312075.1:36677-49093 GCA_023529015.1 Papaver nudicaule
TATATATATATATATATATATATATTTTTTTTTTTTGCATCAGGACCGCTGAACCAAGTTCTGTAATTACACAACCTGTTATTAGAGAAGAAATACCTGATGAGGAAACACCACCCATTATCGATAGAGCAGATTTTCCTGCATGGATGGATGTGTGTGATTATCACTTTGCAAATAGAGCACCTCGTAATCTAGGACGAAGAAGAGTGGGTGAAGTAGAAGATGAATGGCGGTTTGAATGTAAATTATGTGTTCATGTCCCACGCCATCTAAGGAGGAACATGTTTACGAATGGGGCAGTAAAAAGTACTCCTGATGGTTGGGCGGTTGCTTGGGGTGATTGCTATCTATTTGTGGTTCCTGCTCGTCGTCTTACCCCAGAGGAGAGAGCGAGGGCCGGAATTTGAACTATTTGTGTTTCAGCTTATTTTGTGTGAATTCCAAAGGTGTTGTTTTTATTTATTTTTTCTTCTTTTTATGGTTGATGTTAGTAGTATTGTTATGGATGGTTTGTATTTGGATATGTTGAATGGGGATGTTGGTTTGTATGACTTTGAAAACAATGATCTTGGTGTTGGATATTTCTGGTTAATTGTGCATAACTTTATTCCCTAGCCGTAAGTACAGTTACGTCTGCTTGAAATAATTTACGTCTGTTAAGAAACACTGATTGCTAGCCGTAACTCAGGTAAGTAAATTATGACGTTAATTAACTTAAGTAAAACGTTCTGATAATCAATGATTAACCAAAACATGATTAACAAACTTACTTATAAAAAAAACTTAGGAAAAAAAACTTAAAAAACAGAAAATCAAATGAAGAAGAAGAAGAAGAGAGAAAAAAAAACCCAACTTTTTTCTAAATACCCAAACTTGTTTCACTCAACCAAAATGAGTGAAACAAACACCCAAATGGAAGTTGATGTATCTCCTTCCATTGACGACATCTTCATTGAAAGACACATCGAAGGAAATGAAGGATTATACAATTTCTTTGATGGTAAAAAGTTTGTATGCACAAGTGAAGACTTTCTCGAGAAATACGAGGTCGATCCTGCAGATTACCCAAACCTGAATGTACCCAATGTAGAAGAACCTCAAGAAAACAATCAGGTATGCTTTATTCCTCTCAAGACAGTTGAAATCACGTAAAAAATGTGATTTTTGTGAGTTCCAGAAGGAACTTATGGCCTATTTGCATGCGGTTTTTCTTAGGTCTTCCTCAGTCTGTCTTGATGCAATATGGAATTCCTCCTCAGATTTGGATTTGTTCCACCCAAGAGTAGCGGAACATAGTTCATACAGTTTTGGCCAAGCCATCCTTTCACTGTACCTTTCGTGAACCGCTTTGCCTTCATTTTGGAGGCGGGCAATGGACCACATATCGTCCAAGAGGAGAGTCATCTCGCCGAATCCAAAATGAAAGGTGTCGGTTTCAGGATAGTATCTCTCTCTCAAAGCGGCAGTCACAATACTGTCATGGACAACCTGAGAATTCTCAATGCCAGGCCACAATGCTGAAGCCTGAACCAGTTTCTTAACCTTTGGTGATTCTTCATTAATGGACCAAATCCCGGCCTTTTGGTGCTTCAAAAGCTGAACTGCACCTTTATGATCCTAAATACAAAACATTTCAATTTTAGATTTTGAAAGTAAGATTATAGTAAAGTGGGAAAAGTATTGATTCATACCGCTTGCTTACAAACTTGTGCGGCCCACGAATGCTCGTAACCAATTAACACAGTTGGATCCTCTGCCTCACCCCAACGTCTGCCGTCTTCCTTTGCTGGTAAAAACCCGTCATTTGGAATATTTTGGTGTCTAGGTCCAGCTTTTTTAGCAGCTTTCGTTTCGTTTGCTTGTGGTGGCTGTTGAGACGAGCTAGCTTGTGCTACATGTTGAGACGAGATTGCCTGTGATGGATGTTGAGGCGAGCTAGCTTGTGCTACATGTTGAGACGAGCTTCCTTGTGCTGGATGTTGAGGCGAGCTTGCTTGTGTCAATAACAGATTTGGTGGTGGTTCCTCAGAAACTACAGCATCCTCCAAAATATGTTCACCGCTCCCACTTCCTCCCTCACCTACCAGGCCTACCCTTGCACCTCTGTTGCCGGCGTGCAAATTAACACCCCCACGAGCTGGGGGGGAAGCAACAGGGGTCAGGTCATTAGCTCCCTTTTTCTTCCGCCTGTGGTAAACATGTGGTGAACAACGACTGTTTGAAACAACATAACCAAGGAAATAAATTACTACTTACGGCTACATAAGGGTTGAAGAAGCAAAACGTAACTAACCTACGGCTACTAATGCCCCTATCGAAAGACGACGTAAGTAACTTACGGCTGCAAGTTATAAGAAATTAGTAGCAGTAACTAGTTGACATTCGGTATCCAAAAGTTACAGGAGTACCTACGTCTGTTAAGTCAAAAACTTTTGGCGACGTAACTATACTTACGGCTGATAATTACCACTTACGGCTACTAACCCTTCAATACAACTCTGGTTTCACTAAAGGAACTTACGGCTACAACCGTGAAAACCTAAGTAGCCGTAACTAACACTGTAACCGTGATTTTGCCCTAGTTTCAGTTTTAAAAATTAATCTAAGCAACAAAAATTGAAATCAGAGAGATGGGTTTTCAATTCTTACCTCTGGGAAACCATTTCTGGGTTGGATTGAAATTGTTGAGGCGGTTGTAGTGGAGGAGGTGGTAATAGTGGCGGTGGGTTTTCGGAGAAAACCGCTCTTGGTCGAGTGGGTTGTTCTTCCCCCTCCTTTGGTTTTGATTTCTTCGTCATGCTTTTATAGAATTTAATCGCCGATGAAAGTATTCGTAATCGCCAATTAAGCGAGACGAGGAAATAGAAGAGAAGAAGAGAAAGAGAGAAAGGAGGCGTAGAAGAAGAAGAAGAAAAAAAAGAAGAAGAGGAATCACATTTTGAAGCCCCTTTACCTTTTTATTAAGGGTTTTATTACACACGCGTGTGTTCCGCACATGTGGCCAATTGGGGTGCAAAAAGAGAGCATGTGTTGTTTCTGCGGGTGTAAATAGTAAATACAATATAACTACTAATTTCAAAATATAGATGATACAACTACTAATATTCAACCATTAAAACACATAATTGGTTCACCCATAGATGTTTAGGTTTACACATAACATAAAAGAAGAACCGTACTCAACACATAATCAAAATCAACTAACATTTCCAGTTCCAAACCACGTTCGGCTGCGGATTAGTTCAAAGCTCGGTCCACCATTGGCCTCGACAAGTGGACGAAGACGTTCTACTGCAACACAAATTCTATTGCGACAAGGAACGTCGTCCACCTCACCAACTCTCTTGCGTCGAAGATTACGAACTGGTCGTGCATCAAAGTCACACGTGCAAGGGATATAGCTGGGGCCAGGATCAGGGTCATCACCCAATAGTGTAGAATATTACGAATTGGTGATCTTATGGCAGGAAGATACTCCCTTTCTGCACCTTCTTGTGGAAGTTCCTCAATAACTTGGCTAGTTTCATTTGGTTCAATCACAACACTGGATTCAGGAATCTCTACTTGCATTATTTCAGTTGGTGCAACCACGACACTTGATTCTGGTTCTCTGAAGCGCAAAATATGGCAGAGAAATGTGAGAAAATTGGTAGTCAGTGTAACTTACGGCTACTAAGCCAAATAGATATGCAGCCGTAACTACACTTACGGCTGCTAAGTTTGTACTTACGGCTAGTAACCTAGCGACACAAATTTTTTTATATACGTCGGACTTACGGCTGGTAACTTAAGTATCGAAATGAGACGTAACTAACTTACGGCTAGTAAACTGAACTTACGGCTTGGATCTGAAGCTTTAATGGCTTACCTAAAAAACTACTTATGGCTAGCTGTTCTTCAGATGCGAGACGTAAGACGGACTTACGGCTCTAATAGCCAGACGTAAGTAGTTCTGGAACTCGTTTTTTGATTTTCATGGAGTGAATCTTACCTAGTTTTAGCACCAAAATCAATAACAAAAGAGTGGGTTTGGATGCTTACCTTTGCTGCTCCATTGTTGCATCAGTGTTGGTTCCATCCATGATCAAAAACTCGAAAATGAGAAATGTGGAAGAGGAAATGGTGAAGAAAAGAGAGGTAAGAGAGGAGAAGAGAGGGGAGAAATTTTGATGTTTTGATTTTTAGGTTTTGATTTTTTTTGTGTGGGATATAAGTATTTATGTTTGTAATTAGGGTGGGGGTAAATTTGGGTAAGAATTAGTATAAATTAGTATAAGGATAACTTAGTCATTTCACGATTTTTTGACAGCCCCCTATAATAACGGCTGGACATTTGAAGTAAAAGTCGAGGGCTTCAATTTTTTTGAAGCCCCAGAATCAGCTTTCATAAAGAAAGAGATGCAAAAAGAAGAAGCCAAAAAGCTCGTGGCACACAACATGAACAAAGAAATGTTCAATTGGTTTGTTAATATTCTGAAAAAACAACTTCAAACCAACAAAGATGATTGTTCAAGCTCAATAACTAATCTCTATCAAGAATAATGGCTAGGATTCTCTTGACATGGGAAAGTCTGTTCCTAGCTTCTGTGAAGAGCATGTCAAATGTCAATGCTCTTCTCAGCATGTCAATGCTCTTCTCAATACACACTAGTTGTATTGGTGAGTGCACCCTCATCCTAGTGGTCATTTTTGATGAGGAAACACAATAAACTGAGCACTGAAAGATTTTCTATAGATAGGAATGTTCAAAACCATTATAGAATAAATATTGTTTGCGAATCTGGAAAAAAATATGATTTGCGTACTCTTTTGATGAGATCCTCCAACGACTTTACCATCAAACTACAATGTCATTTGCAATTGTGTCTTATAAACGGAAACTAGCTTGGCCCTCTTTCTTTTCTTTTTTTTCCTGAGAAAATAGACCATATTGTATCGGTACTAAAATTAGCAAATACCAAAAAATAAAATAAATGTAACGAGAACACAGGCACCAACTGACACTACTTACAACTGATACATTGGGATTTTGCAAAAAAAATAGAAATTACAACATGATACGAAAAACGCAAAAGAATTGATGATCACCTAAAACTACTCGAGCCAAACTTTCATAGGAGGCCTGCATAAGGAAGATTTATATAAAATAATAAAGGAATAGATATAGAGTAGTCTACTGAAAATATTGGAAACAGGATGAACTCTAAATAACGCCCTCCTATTCTGAATCCCTGAGGTTATCGTTTGTTAGCCACAATGTCTTTTGAAACACGAACACGACCTCGTCTTCATCTTGGTCTGAATCTGAAACACCATCAGCTGTAGCAACAGCTTCCCAACGCAATGCCGGTAAATACTTCTTAATCGACTCCACAAGTGGTCGCTTGTCCCTGATAACAATGAAACCAGTGGGCCTGAGCAATCTATCCATCTCCAGCAGTAGATCTTCAACACTGCATCCCTTCCTGTCAATGTCAGATAATACAGTCCAAGCATGAAGGAGATCGTAGGTTCTAGGGTAGGTTGAGAATGCTTCACACCTGTTAAACAACACATAGAATTGAGCAACATGGTAAGCTTTTTGGTTATTATCTGTACTATTTCAACGTCAAATTCCTAAATTTGTTTGAAATTTAGTCCCCAATACTTTACATACCAGCTATGTACAGTTCCAATCAGGCCTCTGTCATATATTAGCTTTAGTGTGTTTGCACCATCCTCTGGCACAACATTCATAACCCAGACATCTTTCTCATTCAGAGCAGCTGCAAATGATCCCATGTTTGTTTTCATATCCATCAAGTTTCTCAAAGAATCCGGCTTCATTTTTTGACTCAAGAGATTCCAATAAGTCTCTACCCTTCGGCTCCAAACGTCCTGCAGCACATAAATGATATCATTCACTCGTGTTTTAGCATGCATACATGATTCAATCATATATATATCAGAAATATAACAGAAGAATAGTTGTTTGGAATTACCGTATCTTTTTCAAAAGCCTCGCTAGAATAACCAAAATCAGCAAGACGTGGAGGAGGAGCTGTTAATCTAGCTGGCCAAGGAGCTAACCCGCTCCCTCTGGATGCGTGGCTCTCTGGCAAAATCAAACAAAATTTCAGTTTTAAAAAAGTCCTACAAGTTATCATGATTTTTCACCATAGTCCGTCTGGAAGTCAAAACAAAAGGTGAAGGAGGCTAATTGGTATATTACGCGGTTTAATTCTTTCTCTACCAGGCGTTGATCTATTAGGCAGTTGGAACATGGAAATTGGTAAACAGGAGTCTTTTGGTTGCAAAAGAAATGGTTCATAATCCTATATTTATCCCCAAAAGGAACAGAGAAACTTATTGATTAGTAATATATCTGACTGTATTTCTGGTTATATATGTCTATAAACTAAAAGTTGAACTTAAAATCTTGAATCCTATGGCAAATATCCCAATAATAGCAATACAAATATCAAATGTATATAAAGGGAGAGTGCGCTATGGCATGAAATTAGGTTACTCACGTTCAGAATAAGGTGTGATGCAAGCTTCCATTGGAACACCCCAAACTGCATCTGGATCATCATCAGATCTGCAGAGAGGAGGTTGAGTGCCAGGCTCTCTTTCCATGTAACAGTCATTTGTTAGAGGTTTGACCCAAATAACAGTTTGATTTTGTTTGGCAGCAATTTTCCAACACATACGTTCTACAAGGGCACTCATTTCTTTCCAAATTCGTAGATCTTCTTCATCCTGTGCATATGCTTCAGGAGACGAATAGGCAAAATAACCTCCTGGTCTAAGAAGCCTATCTAACTCAAGAAGAAGTAGTCCATCTCTTTGAAGCCAATCAATTCTACAACGTGAACAGTGGGCTAGTTCAAATGACCTGCTTGGGTACGGGAGCCTCTTTGTTCCCAAAACACCAAGATAAGCTGGGATCCCTCTTTCAAGGGCAAATTGAATTTGGTTTTGGTGCACGTCATTGGGTGCCAAAGACATTGCTATGATGTCAGATGAAAGAAGATATGCTCCAAAACTTGCAACTCCACAACCTACATCAAGAACTGTCCGAACCCTTCCCTCATTGTTTAAATTATTGTTCGAAAAGTTGAGCATCTGCATACCCAAGAGAAGAAGAAAAATTCTATGTTACTCGAGCAGTTCACGGAAGGCCTCCTAAAAGAATCTTAACATAAAATGGGAATAAGATAATAACTAGAGAAGTAATGCATGCCAATATTGTTAGTCCCAAACAAAAATCATAATTTGGAAAGTAAATCATGAAACGGCGAAAGCATGAACCATAAACATAACTTTTTGTTGTTTAGCTTTAGCATAAAAGGACCAAGGAAATGATTTCCTTTCCAGTATATTGCATATTGTTAGAAGGGAAAAGTCTTACATTCGCTAGTGAGGCAATATATTTATCTGCTCCATAATGGAAATGGGTGCCTCCTCCTGGAAACACAATTTTTTCACCTCTGACAACCATCCAGTTCTGGTCAGACTTCTCTGAGGCAAGGTGGGTATGTGGTATGTTTGCTTTCCATACCTCATCTCTGCTTCTTGGCCACTTTATTGGTACCTGGAACATAACACAACTATTCTATTGAGCTAGACAGTAAAACTGAGAACCCTTAACTTGGTTCCCACTTTGCAAGCATATAAAGTAAGCATGATACAATGTTAATCATAACAGTATAAACCTTGTAGCCAGGTGGTGGAGGAATCAAGCAGTTGTAGCGCCTCTCTGCCGGGGGGCAATGTCTCTCATAATGCTCCATCAAAGACAAATCCAACTTTAACCTCAACTGGTATATAAGATGCCTGTCTAGGCACGGAATTAACTCCGAATGTCGGTCATCACATACCTTTGAAGGAAGAATTAGAGGCACATAACATTATTACTAATACAAAACACATAAGGATAAAATCTAAAGCAAGTAAATGAAATTGTACAGTGAACATATGCCACGAAGAAGAAAAAAATCAAGCTTGTTGAAGAATAACTAACAGGAAAACTCTTCAGTGCGACATCACTATCTCCATCTTCTAGGCCCAATGCAGTGGAAGAATCATTTTGCTTACTGTCAGCATCTTCACTGCCACCCAAATAGGGTGATCCAAGACGTCTCAAAGTTGACGTGCCACGTTGAACTCGAGAGCCAAAAAAGGATCCGTAGTATACAAATACAAAACAGACCACAATTCCAACAAGACACAAGGATGTAATCAACCTCCTCTTTTGAAATTCATCTGTCCTTCCTCTCATCATTCCAGTGCAAGTCTTTTTGTTTATTTTTTCACTTTCTATAGAATATCACAAAGTGAATACCATGAACTTCTCTCGTCTATGTAAAACTAATTCACAAACTACTTGTAAGAATTGCTTCAAATAAGCATCAAGAATGGAGCACTCCAAATCTCAATTTTTTTTGCATAGCAGGTTTCAGTGGCAATCTGTAAAACCACAACAAATATCAGTCAAACCCGACAAGCTTTTTCATACAAACAAGCAAAAGTTAAATGCAACATTCGCAAGAAGATACCATAGCATCAGAGGTTCTAAAGAATTAGTGCGTATAGATGAACCAAAGAAGGCTGCTTTGTAAGCAAGTATATTGAACAGGCAGGTCCAAAATGAAAGTGTAAATGTGTAACTTAACCTCTGCCTTCAATGCCTAGCCTTTACCTACTAGTTACCGATTACTAAGGATGCGAAAAATAACTGTTTAACTAAAAGTCCAACGACAAGTCGCAGTAGAAGTCTAGAAGCTCATGGATCAATCAAGCTTCAATAACACTAGCACGCCAACCACTAAATACAGCAATCGAGACAAATTCTACCCAATTCAAGAAATGAAGGAAGATGCAAAATGTGTAAAATCAAAAATATTAGCATTTTCTGGTGGGAAAACTTCCAGGTATGCAAATTAGCTGAGCACTCAAAAGATACAACGACCAGAAAGTTAACATTGCCCAGGATCATGTACATTTTGTCAGAAATAACCAAATACTAATTCAATGCAACATTTTCATTGATAATTAATAACGAGACTCTCAAAACCAGGATGTTAAGCACTGTATGTCGGTAGTGAAATCATAAAACAAAAGACCGAATCCGAATAATAATAATAATAACCCACATATTGAATAAATTTCAGCAAACTTCAGATCGGTAAAATATTTACTTGAAATCATTTCATTCAAAAATTTTTTTTTTACTTGAATAGAAGTAAACCAAACTTACTTGGTAGAAAGAGATATCGGTATTCAGATCTCAATTTGATTCACTCTTCAATCACAAATATCCAGTGCAATGCTATTCTAATGGAAGAACCTAAGATTTTCAGAGCTCAATGAAAGACGTATATCTTGTTAAATAGAATGTGAGGACCATGCGGAGGAGAGTGATTAAGTTATGCAGAGAGAGAGAGAGAGAGAGAGAGTGTGCAGATCTAAGAGGTTTGCAATTTGCAAACAATTTTCTGTTATGCAATGACGAAGAAGAAGACGAGTAATATGAGATTCAGATTCTGTTAAGGGTTGTTTCGAAAAAAGATTCTGTTAAGGGATTTTTTATATCTAACGGTTCATGTTTCATTAACAGACTCTAAATCTAAAAATAAGTGTCGGCGAAAATAAATGATTTACTACTATTTTCCCGGGAAGTAAAAAGAAAAACAAGAACGTGTGGGACCCATGCAATCGCCCAGAACGTGTTACCTTTTGACCCAACCTAGGCTACATCTATGAGGCTGCGTTTGGCACCAATGGAATTGGAATTCTAGGTAGTTCCAATTACCTGGAATTCCAATTCCCTTCAATTCCAACTATCTCTAGTCAATATTAGGTGTTTGACATGACAATTAAAATGGACGGAAAATTAGGATGGAAATCTAATTCTAAGTGTTTGGCATGGGTTGGAACTCCCTCCCTTCTATCTTAGAATTCCTATTCTTTTTGCTTATTTTGGATAAAAATATTGCGTTCTTCATTTGTCAAAAATAAAATGTAACATTAGAAACAAAGTGCAAAAAAGTCGCAACACACAAAAAATCGTATGTAAAACTGCCGTAATATATTGATTGTGATCATAATTTGTTCAACACAAGCATTCACCACATGTTCTACAAGCTTTACATTACAAGCAAACACAACACCCACAACCGTAATCCTACTATTACAATCTAACATGTCTACGCTCATACAACTGTCAGAAAAAGCTGGTGTTCAAAAAAGATGTTGCGCGAAGTTTTCCATTTATGTGCTCCACCCTTCTATCCCTCCAGATATATACAGCTGTTGTTAAGAAAAATGAATTCGAGTTATGTAGAGAAAGATATAATCTACTGCATCAATGAATATGTACACACTCAAAAAAAAAAAAAAAAAACAGACTACAAATAAAGATGAAAAGAGTGGTACCTTAATGAAGAAATGCAGACTAATGATCCATTTCCAAAACTTGGCGTGTATATAAGATTGTAATTCTGCTGAAGCTCACAATAGATACCTGAAAATGAATACAAAATGCGTGATTCGTAATTTCGTATGTAGCCTCAACTCCTTCCTTGCTTACAAAAATGAGACATGCAGCTAAGAGTGGATTTATACCTTTGGGAACTTGCAGTGCAGAAGGAAACATCCGGTCTGTATCCGTAGCAGGATCATATATACAAAAACTAAAATATGCATAAGGTTCACCCATATTTCTTCAAAAAGTGCCAGTTGCAGTGCATGTATACTGCATTATCCAAAAAACGTTGGTCGATTCCAGACCAATCCCCAAAAAAATTTGCTTGAATTCAGTCGAATTGAGACCAATCCCCTGTTGCAGGGAACTTGATATCATACCACTGTAACTGCTCATACTCATTCATTTTGAAAAACATCGCTGCTTAATCCCCCATATAACAATCTACAAAAATCACCCTATCCTGATATACCACATACATATAATGTAATGCCTAAATCTAGAGTTGTATAAAGAAGCTAAGAAAACAAACTTTAGTTCCCAAGCTGGGATGTTATAATAGCTAAAACAGAGATGACAATTAAAAGAAAAAACAATGGAAGAACAGGAGTTTATTCACCTTTCCAGATGAGTATTTGGATGCCACAAATTTCTTTGCTTTAGGATTTGGCAAGCCATCTTCTATTGAGAAACCCTGGTCAAATAGAGCCATACAACAACATTATTTGCGGTCACTAAAGTACATAAAGGTGCAGTGTGCTATGGGATTTACGCCACAACAGGATTGATTATCATCCTATGTTCATCACAGTCACAAGTAAACAACTGTTTGAAATCGACATGTGTATAAAATAGGTATGAAAGGTGCCCTATAGTAGTTCCATTAGTTTGCTTTTACGTTGGACACAAGGATGTATTTAACTACAACGTTAAGATTTTGATAAAGGGATGGCAGAAATATTTGACTTGTAATTTGATTCAATGAAATCCAAGAAAATTGTAAGTTTGATATAATACACTTCACCAATCAAAAACTCTAGCCTGAAGGAATCACAAACTTAGCCATTTGGCTTATATCATAACCAGTTTGTATGAACTATGGGATTTATCATTTAAGTGATCTTTCAAGGTCTAGGAAGTTCGGTTTCCTAGATACACTTAAGACTCTAAGCAATTACAAACTGGATATTCAATCTGCTGGCATAGTAAAACGATGGTGAACAACGATTTTGGAGGGGGAAAAAACAACTGGCCAACTGTACATTTCCAGGAACATAATTATCAACCAAGAGTTAGAAAAAATCATAGTAACTACACAATGAACACAAATCATAGTAACATTGCTACCATAACCAACACGAATTGTAATCTTAAACCAGAAACAACTGAACAAAATTGCATAGAACGAACCAGTACCAACATTAAAATGTAGAACCATACCAAAATTGATCATGGAAAGCTATTCATCACACCATATCCTCCATCTAATTTCTCTTCCTTCTAAGTTGTTAACAATGAGATCAACTTTATATGTACCCTAGACCTAATATTCATCTTCACAAACTCACTCACATAAAATGTATAAAAACAAGCATAAGATTCAAGATTTTACATAAGAACAAGAAAATCATAAGATTGATTATAAAAATTTCGTAATCCCTATATGTAATATAATCAAACAGAACTTCATATATCCTAGGGTTTCAGGAAAATCTTTACATTAGAAAAATCTAAGGTTTTATAACATTCAGAAAAACATAAAAAGACTAATATGACATAGATCGAGAGAAAACTAAATTTGAAGATGAAAAGGGAGGAGATAGTTACCAGATCAGGTGATGGTCTCGGGAGCTTGGTAGTGTTCTCTGGTTCAGAATCGAAAAAAATGGAAGAAGAAAGAGAGAGGAAGGAAAACTTGGTTTATATATGGGTGGAAAACAAAAGGTGG
>JAJJMA010312083.1:0-33016 GCA_023529015.1 Papaver nudicaule
AAAAACCTTTATATTAACTTAGAGACGAAGAAGAAAAAAAAGCTCTAAGCAATATGGAACGTCATAACTTCAACACAAATACCGCAAGCGATAAAGTGGAGTTATCTTAAGACGCGCTGATCACAAGTGATCAAGTCATAACGTAAAGCTCAAGATGAGAGTTATGTTTATGTCTTTTGTAGCACAAGTGTAAAAGATAATGGAATCACGTTATTTAGATTCACTAACCTCTTGAATGATGAAGCCGGATGTCTTCGTTTGACCTTCAGTCTTTCTTCAACTCTTTAAGTAGTGATTCTAAATCCTACCAAAATCTTCCACAACCTAAAGCTAACTCTCTCATGACTTCACCTAATTGTGTGTTGTTTAACGGTCGAGTTTTGATCACCAAAGTTGACAACTAAGCTTGACATACCAACACTTAGTGAGGTTGACCGAGCCATGCTCTAACAGTATAATCAGCTACATTGTAACTGTGTTGGTGCTTTAATGATCAATCATCAAACTCTTTTTAGTTCCTTTGACTTGTTGTGTATTTTCACTTATTCTTGCCCCTGTTTGAGTAAAGGCTTTGCTAGGCCATCATCTTTGAGAAGGTCTTTGCTCAAGCATAGATAATTTTGGGTTATGATGGGTAACATTTATTCAACACAAAGTATGTATACATACTTGCCCTGTTACCCATCATAAGCCAAAATTGTTTGTTGTTTTTAACTCGTTTTATGTTGTGCATTCTAATACTGACTCTGCCCTAGTCAAGTATTACAAAGGTTGGATAATTTTTGTGCGAACCAATATTGACTTTGCCCCGGTCAAGTATTGCAAAAGTTTGAGAATCTTCGTGCGGATCACTACTGACTTTGTCCCAGTCAAGTATAGAAAAAGTTTGAGAATCTCTCCGTGCGTACCAATACTGACCTTGCCCCAGTCAAGTATTGCAAAAGTTTGAGAATCTCCGTGCGGACCAATACTGACTTTGCCCCAGTAAAGTATTCCAAAAGTTTGAGAATCTCTCTGTGCGGACCAATATCGACTTTGCCCAGTCAAGTATTGCAAAAGTTTGAGAATCTTCGTGCGGACCAATACTGACTTTGCCCCAGTCAAGTATTGCAAAAGTTTGAGAATCTCCGTGCGGACCATTACTGACTTTGCCCCTGTCAAGTATTGTTGGATCTATTATTTAGTTTGCACGGGCCGATGCTGATTTTATCTCTACATGTTTGCCATTATTTTCGTATCATCAGCAAGAAAGTTGGTAGTATTTTTCCCCATTTTCCTATTTTAGGGAGATGTTTAAGGAGTGTTTAAGCCCATTCACAATGATTACTAAACCCTAGCCAGGGGGAGGCAGAGACAAATGTGGGGTGTTTCCCTATCAGGATCTTGTCTCCTTGAGATAGGGATGTTTTTGGTATGTTAGGCATCCCTTTCTATCGATCAAGTCCTCTGGTATTACACTCATAGACACTTACGAGGTTAATCTGGAGAGACTTCACGTGATGTGCTTTACCTTTTTATACATTTGCTGGATACTTATACCGAAAATTTGGTTTTGATGGTATCGCAATTAATCTGGGCGTAATGAGCCTCTTTTATTCATTATTCTTTATGACGCAAAGATGGCGCATTGAGTGGTTCAGCACCGAAGTACCTACGTCCACGGGTTAGAAATATTGATCATATTTTAGTGAAAGAAAATTTAAGATGTTGTAGTATGTACAAATGGGTAAGAAAATTTCAACGCTAGTAGTTGCTCCGCATAGTAATACTCCAGTAGGAATCACATTGCTTCGGTGACGCTATGTACGCGCTTTTGACATCAGTTCTTCTTGAAATTTAAACTGTTACTTGATAAGCGAGGTCTATAATTCCTCTCCAGAGATAAAAACATTGTTGGCATAGGCCTACATCTTCTTCTGGCTACGGTGCGCATGCTTGTGTTTCTTATAAGCTAAAACTGCTACGGGTAATACGGCTTAAGATAAAGTGCATTCCATGGGTGACGAAGAGTCTGCCCCTTCATATTTTTCAAAACATACGATCCTTTTCCCGCTATGTCTTGGATTTTGTATGGTCCTCCCCATGTTGCCGCGAATTTTCCTACTTTCTTCTCCTTTTGATACATTGGGATGACTCTAAGTACATATTGCCCTACCACGAAATTCTGAAGTTTGGATCTTTTGTTATACTCTGCTGCGAGTCTTTGTTGGTAATTTTCCATTCTTTGCAAAGCTACTTCCCTTCTTTCCTCAAGATCATCCAACTTTTGTAACATGAGATCTGCGGTGAGCCCTTTCTCCCATGCCTCGGTTTTGGTGGTGGGGAGGATTGCTTCCGTGGGGATCACTGATTCCGCTCCGTAAGTAAGAAAGAATGGTGATTCTCCTGTCGCTTATTTCCTCGTCGTACGGTATGCCCACAACGTATTGTGCAGTTTCTCACACCATGCTCTTTTTTTTTTGTCCCAGGGTTCTTTTTAGGTTCAGTGCGATGGTTTTGCTGGTGATTTCCGCTTGTCCATTACTCTGTGGGTAGGTGGGGGTAGATTTTAATTGGACAATCTTGAAAGCATCGTACATGTCATCGATATGTTTTCCTTTTAGATGTGCCCCATTGTCTGAAACTATGGCTACGGGTATGCCGAATCTGCAAATAATATTCTCAAACAGAAAAGTGAAGACATCAATGTTTCTAATGTTAGCCAAAGCCTTAGCCACAACCCATTTGGTGAAGTAGTCAGTGGCCACAATAAGGTATTTGCGTTTATTTGTGCCCTTTACTAGTGGTCCGTCTATATCCACCCCCCATTTTGAAAATGGCCATGGGCTGAGTACAGAATTAAGCGTCATGGCCGGGGCTCGAATCCTTCGAGCGTATCGTAGGCATTCCTCATCTCTTAGACATGCTCTATGCGTCAGGGTTCATGTAGGGCCAGTAGTAGCCTTGCATTCTTGTGCGCTAGTGACCTCTCCGCACTGTGATTTCCCGCATCGCCATAGTGTATTGCGATTAGAATTTTATGTCCTTCTTTTCTAGAAAGGCATCTGAGCAAAGGCCCCGAGAATGATCACTTATACAAGATTCCCTGACGTAGTTCATAGTTCCCTGATTTTGATTCAATCTTTCTTTCCTCTAGGTACCCCGCGGGCTTAATCCCTTCTCTCAGGAATTGGTGGATTGGGATCCTCCAATCTTCCTCAGAATCGGCTACTTCCTCACGCTGTTTTTCTGTTTTCTCAATGAGGTTATCCATGGTGGCCTCATCTACTAAATATTCTTCCATGGTTTCCTTTGTTTTCTTAGCTACCATAACTCCCTTCAATTCAATAGATGGTTCATAGATTCTACCGATTTTGATTGTGGTGGTATTCTGATCTTTCATCAACGTAGACGATTGTCTCCTACACAAATGTATGAACTTGATTCTTTCTATGCGGGATGCAAGACTTTGAGCCAATGCCATCATGTTTTCATCTATTATCTGGTATTCGAGTTCAATTTTCCTAATGACCAGCTGAGAGTCGCTCGTCAGTCGTACGTCACTAATACCTAAATCAATGATAAGGCGCAACGCGTGAATGACCGCTTCATATTCGACTATATTGTGGGTATGCTCTTCGAATTCCAATCTGAAAGAATGTACCGTGCAATCTCCCGTGGGAGTAGTGAGGACGATGCCAATCACTGCTCCTTCTTTGTTCCTGGAGCCATCCACAAAAACCTCTCACCTCCGGGAGTTAGAGGGAGTTAAGACGCTATTAGGTCTTCTTTGTCTTCTTCAAAGCCTGGTATGTCGTCCACAACGTCATCGTTATCCAATGGTAGATTTGCTAGAAAATCCGCAAGTACTTGAGATTTTCTAGCCGTGCAGGATTCAAAAATGATCTTGTGCTTCCCCAGCTGAGCATTCCATTTGTCTATCCTTTCTACTGCCTCCGTGTTGTGAAGTACTGCTCCCAATGGTGCTTTGCTGATGACACGGATGAAATGGGCGTCGACATATGTTCTCAATTTCTGGCTTGCGTGTACAAGGGCCAAAATGAGCTGCTCTAACTTGGTGTAATTTTTCTCCGCAGGGGATAAAGTCTTGATTACATAATAAATTGGTTGTTCCTCCTTCAAGTTTGTGCGTGCCAGGACCGCACTCATCGCGTTGTCAGTTGCGGCGATATACAATGTTAATTCTTCATCCCGCTCGGGCTTCTAGAGAATGGGTATCACAACAAGGTATTCCTTTAATTTTTGAAACGGTTGTTCGCATGACTCTGTCCATCCAAATTTACTTTGTTTTTTCAAAATGCTGAAGAAATGCTTGCACTTGTCTGAGGATATCGCAATGAATCTTCCTAACGTCGCAAGGCTTCCATTGAGTTTCTGAACTTCTTTTAGTTTTCACGGTGAAGTCATGTCCACAATTGCTTGGATTTTGGCGGGATCCACTTCAATTCCTCTTTTTGTGACCAGGTATCCGAAGAATTTTCGTGATGTTACTCCAAAGGTGCATTTTTTCGGGTTTACCTTCATTCTGCATTCCCACATTGCTTGGAAAATCTCCATAAGATCGTCAAGATGACTGCTAGCCTTCTTGCTTTTTACTAACATATCATCCACATATACCTCCAAGTTGTGACCTATCCATTTTTCAAAAATCTTATTCACCAACCTTTGATATGTTCCCCCTGCGTTTCTTAGACCAAATGGCATCCTTGTATAACAATACAACCCTCTAGGAGTGAAAAATGTGGTGTGCTCTTGATCCTTTGGTGCGAGCGCAATCTGGTTATACCCTGAGTATCCATCCATCAAAGATAACAGTGCATGCCCCGCGGTTGCGTCTACCAATTAATCTATGCTAGGGATAGGGTAATTGTCCTTTGGGCAGACCTTGTTGAGGTTGGAAAAATCTATGCAAATCTGCACCCCACAATTCTTCTTTGGTAATTTTACCATGTTAGATATCCAGGTTGGGTATTTGACTACCCTGATGAATCCTGCATCCAAAAGTTTTTTAAGCTCCTGTTCACCCGCATGATGGTAATCTGGTGATATTTTTCGCAACCTTTGTCTGAATGGTTGTGTTTCCGGTTTTATCTTCAACTCATGTTCCACGAATTCTGGGTTTATGCCTGGCATATCCCCTATTTTCCATGCGAATATGTATGCGTACTCAATTAGCAACTTATGGAGGCTTCCGCCTGTTCTCTCCCCAGCAGAGTTCCAATTTTAATCATTCTAGGTGTCTCTGCGGTGCCTATGCTTACCTCTTTGGTTGTCTCAACCGCGGAGAAAAGTGGCTCTGGTGTCCCTAGGAGGGGATCGCTCTTTAATTGCTATTTGGAGTGCGTTTTTCCCTTGATGGCCTTCATTGCCTCAAGTTCATCCGGGATCATGTTTGACGTGCTTGGCTCCTCAGCACATTTTCGTGCGACAACAAGGATTTCTTTTGCAATGTCTGTTAGGTGTTGCTCAATAGCCAAGTTGTTGTTTTTTCCTGCTTCTCTCCATGGACTGGATGTTTCATATCCCGAATTCGTGCAGACATGCATCAAACTTTTCCCTTTTGACTCATCGAGGTATTGATAAATGACCATGTTCTCGTTTTCCTCTTTGCGGTACTTTCTGCTATTACGTTCCGCGCGCTCTACATTCATTCTGGTTTCAGTTACGTAACATTCTCTGGCTGCGTCCTGATCTCCTATGATTTGCATTTCCCCCTGGGCGGTAGGAAAACTCAAGTGATGGTGATAAGATGATGCAACTCCTTTCAATTGATGTACCCATAGTCTTCCTGTGATGGCGTTGTAAGGCGAGGGAGCATCTACGATGCTGATACTCTTGTTGATCTTCAAAGGTCTGACTCTTACCTCAATTACAATCTCTTCTTTGGGATTTGAAACTGATCCGTTAAAACCATAGATGGTGTACCGTGATGGCGATAATTGTTTGTCTCTCAAATTCATTTTGAGGAATGCACTGTAGAACATCACGTTCAAACAACTTCCACTATCCATCAAGATCTTCTTCTTGTTCCATCCAGCTATGGGTAAAGTCAGGACTAAAGGATCGTTGTGAACTTCCACCTCTTGATCTACGTCTGCTGCGGAAAAACTCAATGGTGTGGCCATCTATTCCTCCCACTGTTCGGTGGCTTCCCCATCAACGCTGAAAACTTCATGGCTTTCCATTTGTTTCCTGAGTTGCTTACTGATATCCCCTACCAATGTTGGTGCGTAAAATTCAGAATGCGAAATCATATGAACAATTTGATCGTTGAGCGGAATTTTGACTGTTTTGTCCTGCTGATTGCGGTGCGGTTGTTGCACGAATTGCCGGAGATCACCTGCGTCCACAAGCTCCTGGATGTAGTCCTTCAGTTTTTGCAATTTCCTGTCAAATGCCTGTAAGGGTAGAAAATACCTCGGCGATATAAAGCATCTGAGAAGAGAAGACAGGCCAGAGGGTGAGGCAGAGATGTAGAGGATCAACGAGTAAGGGACATCAACGACATATGAGCATAGCACGGCGAGTATAGAAGAAGTATAGAACGGGGTTGGTCAGCGAGAGGAAACACGTCACCAATTAGTAGTTGAGAAGTAGGTGGGCAATTAAGAGAAGTCAGAACGGATATATTGTCAGGATGACTATTTGACTCAGTGGAGGATGCGTCATCGTTCTTATCTACTAAAAGATTATATCGTCTATGTTTATAAAGCAAGGTCTAGGTCGTCGATGTATGTGTATCGGCGAGTCGAGACAAAATAGTGTCAGTTTTGGGTTGTTTGTATTAGCTGTAGTCCACTATGTAAAAGATCTATAAATAGCGAGTGAACTTACTGAGAAAGGGGTTGGACACATTTCGGATTGGTCTAAGGAGAGGAAAAGTATCATACTTGCTCTCTATAGCCCAAGGCTGAAATTAGGGTTCTTGTTGAGAGATTTAGAAGATTGGCAAGGTAATTGAGAGTTGTAATCATGCTTATACTAGTGATAATCCTTGGATGTATTTCTCACTTATGAGGGCGAACCAAGTAAAATATCTTGTCAAGTATCTCTAACCCTACTCCCTTTAATACTGTTCATGTTATCTGTTAGATGCATGTTTAGGAATGATTGTGTGTATGTTGTTGTATGATATTTGGGTGTACTGTATAAGATCTTACCATCGGGATTTTATACAGTTACAATGCCCTTTGAACTCATGGTATTCGCAGAGTTCCTTGTGGTTTTCATTTCTGGATGCCTACTTTCCTCTTGACCATGGCCACTTCATATCCGCACGGGGTTTAAGCGTGCGGTTCAGGATCTGCGTAATGTTGGTGTTCAACTTGGTATAGACCAAATCGTTGAAGTCATACCCTTTCTTTCCTTTCTTTTCAAATTCTCCCTGCTTTGGACGCTTGTTGTCGTGCTGCTTTGTTTCATCATATTGTCGCTTTTCTGAGGGTCCAGGTTCCACTGAATTGGTGCGGTGTGAGATCCAGTGTCCTTGAGAATGTTTCTGGATACTCTTTTGGTTATCAGAAGATCTGTAAGACTGTCCTCGCGGATTATCTTTCTGAATCTCCTGCAACCGCACATGCTTTTCGAGAATGATACGCAATGCTCCTTCTGTTTGCGGATCTGCTCCGTGAATCTCCATGAAAAGTGCAAAGGTCCTATCCAGCCCCCATGTGAAGCCACTGATCTTGGCTTCATCAGTCACATTCCCAATTTATTGGCAAATCTTTGTCAATCTTCTTTCATAATCTCTGTAGTCTTCTCTTGGCTTCATGACCAGTCCATGGAGTTTGTCCGTCCCGGTTTTCAAGGCCTTGTTGTACATGTATTTCCCCACAAATTTGGTGGCCAACTCATCAGAGGAAGCGATCGAATTAGGTGTTAGGTTATCGAACCACTAGAGTGCTACCCCCTTCAAACTGGATGGGAAATACCTACACATAACCACATCATTGCTTACCCATGGTGCCATAATCCGTTCGTAGTATCGGATATGCGTTGCAGGGTCCTTAATACCTTCATAACACTGGAAAGACAGTAGAGAGCATTTCCTAGACATCCTTCTTAGTGCTAACCTTGGGAAGAGTGGCGTAGTCCGCGCGTCTCGCATTGCTACTTCTAATCTATTTCCTCCTTGGTGTGCTCTGATTGCTCTTAACTCATCTCTCACCTCTTTCACTACACCATATTTTGTGATCCGCAACTGAAATTCGAAACGGTTTTGCTGCAGTTGCGAATCGCAACATACCCAGAACCATTGCGGATTTGATGCAACGGTAGAGATTTAGTTGCGGATTGACGCAACGGCTTAGATTAGGTTTCAATTTCGCAACAGAAAATTTTCGCGTGTGTGGAGTGTTCGTGTGGCGCATTACACTTTAGGACACTTTGTGGAGTGTGTGTGTGGAGTGTGCGTGTGGTTATCTTATCTAAACCTGCCTTATCCTTCTTTACATTTCATTCACTCATTTTCTTTTCGTTTTCTTCTCTCTCGAAGCTCTGAGACTCACAGACCTTCGTCTTCCCCCTCTCTACAACCATCACCACCACCATCAATCGTTATCATCAACTAATACCCTTCAAGTTATGGTCGTCGGAGAAGAAGCAAACCCTAGATTCAGGTTTTCGTTTAACCCTAAAGATATTTGAACTAATTTAGGTCTTCTCCTCTTTTATTCCACTTCTATGAAGCAAACCCTAGATTCAGATTTCTTGGTCTCAATCTTTCAGTGATTCTTGTCTTCAATCTTGTGATGTTAAGGCTTAGCCAAAGTTCTATTTCTGTCTATTTGCGATTTTTTCTAATAAACCCTAACCTAGTTTGATTTTGAGTTTTTCTTTGATTTAATGATAGGGTTTTGATTTGTTATTGTTAGGGTTTCTTGAAGAGACAGATTGAGTGAACTGTTGCTCATCCATATCTTTGATATATTTTGGTTCAGTTTTGCTTGTACTTAGATCTATTATGGAAGTGATTAGGCAGTGTAGCTGGTTGATCTATTGATGTGAAGTAGAGACAAGTAGAAAATAGTTTATTTTTTAAAATATTTTTCACATGGGTCGATCAATTATGTGAAGTAGTATCTCAAGAGATTATAGAGCTTGCTTTCAATCTTTAGCAAAGGTCTAAGCATGCACCTGGTGTAAGAAGAAATTCTAAGTCCTATGATTTGTTCATGTGGAGCTTCAACTTTGTAATTGTTTATTTTATTTCCAGAATATACACCAGGGATTCGTAGATGAAGCCTTGGTGAGGTTTCTCAAAGCAAGAGATTGGAATGTTGCTAAAGCACGAAAAATGGTGAGAAGAAGTTAATCCACTCGATACTACACAAAATTCTTTACTTTCTTTCACACAAAATTTTAACAATTCTTGTTTGTTTCTTGACTCAATTTATCACATTCTAGTTGGTGGACTGCTTGAACTGGAGGATAACAAACGAAATTGACAGTATATTGACTGTAAGTCTTTATGTTACATTAGTAGTAACATTCTCCATATTGATTCTCGATGGTATCTTAGCAAAACAATCCTGTGAATATTGTAGTATTGAAGCTCGTTCATTATGCAGAAACCTATTGTTCCTACTGATTTATACAGAGGGATTCGGGATTCTCAGCTCATTGGGTTGTCAGGTTACTCAAATGAGGTATTGTTCACAAATTTGTGAACTTAATCGGTGCCATCATTTCAATTCTAATTAATCATCAACTGATATATAATTGATGTTGTGTATATTTGTGTTTCTGTTATGCGGTTGCTGTATTTTACATTATGTAGCATGTGAGTCCCCTCCTATTAATTCTTGATGACCCTACTGTCGCTTGAGAGTGTAACACTATTAATTCTTCACATAGTCCTCAAATTATTAATGCATATTCCGTTTAGTGCCTTTGGGTCTGTCTGATAGGCTGAGCATGATCAGGAAAAAGCTCTTCTAATATTGCTTGTAAGTTGTAATTATATGTTCCGTCATTTCATGCACCTAACTGAGTTTCACTTTTGGACAGGGGCTTCCTATATTTGCTATTGGTGTAGGGCGAAGTACGTTTGACAAAGCTTCTGTAAGGCTTCTGATGTTTCCAAGTTTCTTCCATATCCCTTTTCACCTGGTATCTGTATTGGATACTGTAATTTACACATGTATTGTGCTTTTTAATACAGGTCCACTATTATGTCCAGTCACATATTCAAATCAATGAGTACCGGGACCGCGTTGTTTTGGTAAGTCTATTAATAGAACCAGAACTCTTAAACTGATTATTGCAATCATCTATAACTCTTAGCTATTGCTGTAGCCTAATGCAACAAAGAAGTTTTGGACATGACTGGCTTAAAGCTTTCAGCATTGAGCCAAATTAAGGTATACATTCTGTTATAATACTAAAATGTAGACATTTTTTTAATCAGATTGATGGCATTTGTGCAGTTTTATACACAATGGATGCTCTATCATATCCCTTGTAAATTCATAAGATTTTTACCGATAGGGCGATATTGTGAAATGTTTGATCATTTTCCATATATACTATGGGTACTCATTCTGAGTCTTCTTACATCGTGTTGTCAATGCAGCTATTAACTGTGATATCTACCATTGATGACCTGAATTATCCCGAGAAGACAGACACTTATTACATTGTAAATGTCCCTTACATATTTTCGGCGTGCTGGAAGGTAAGTTCTCCGCGTGATGCTTTCCATTTTGATAATTCTGGCTCTCCCCCCTACACCTTCATGTTGTTTAACACTCTGGTTGACAGGTAGTGAAGCCTCTACTGCAAGAGAGGACGAGGAAGAAGATTCAGGTTCTGCAGGGTTGTAGAAGAGATGAGTTATTGAAGGTAAGAAGTTTTATATATTGCCTCCCATATGGTTTTACTGCAGCTTCATCATTATTAGATTTTTCATGGTTGCTTACTAGTAACAGATTTCATTTCCCTGTGATTTTCTTTGTGCAGACTTAACCTTGTGGTCTCTACCTCATGCTCACTTCTCCATACCGCTGTTCACCTAGTGAACAAGCCTACATTAGACAAGGAAATCAAGTCATGGTTGGCATTTGCTAACCAGAAGATTGTGGAAGTAAATTCCCTGAGAACATCATTGGCCAGACTTCAAAATGAGGCACCTCTTTGACCTGCCTTCTATTGTAAGTGATGTTGTAGTAATTGTTCTTTTGTTTAGTGATACTCATTCTTTTGTTTTTTGTGTACTCTTTTTGTTATAATAAAATCCACTATTATTGAGCATAGAAAATACTCATTTTCATTGTTCTGAAGGCCAAGCTCTATTCCTTATGATCTTTGTATGCTATTAGTCTTTCTATGAAGAGTTGTGATTTTAAATGGCTCACAAATGTTCTTTTTCCCATGGCAGGGCTCTAATCTGGACATCAATGCTTAAATGTGGATTTTAGTTGCAGAACTTATGAATGATCTTGGTATTAGAAACATTGATACTACCTAGTGAATTTTTCTTCCTTTGTATTCTGATTCATGTCTTGGTGTAATGTTTTGAATCAAGTTTCTTGTTTGTGGTAATAATTGGATTAATGTATTATTTGAATCAAGTTTCTTGTTTGTGGTAATAATTGGATAATGTTTTGACCAGGTCAAAGTCTGACTGACCTTGTTTTGACCAGGTCAAAGACTGACTAGGTCAAAGTCAAGGTCGGTCTTCTTTGACCTGGTCATTTTTTTGACTTCAGTAAAAAAATTCGCAACGGTTCAGCTGGCGTTGCATCATAAATGTGCTATAACGGGCCAAAGACCGTTGCATTTTCCGTTGCAGCCCATATTTCGCAACGTTAACAATGCCGTTTCGAAATTTTGTTACACCACCTTTTGGAACAGCTGGCCACCGTTGCGACCAGGAATAGCAACATACCTGGGACCGTTCCGTCCAACATAATATGGTGTAGTGTTCCATATCATCCTGATATTGGTATCCGGGGACATTAGGCATGATGGGTGGGTTAATGCGCCTTTCGCGAGGATAGTTGTGTCCATCCATCACCTAATTCCCATCACCATAATCAGCTTCATAGTCATCGCTTTCATAATCATTTCGCATGTCATCGTCCTATGATTGCATTCCTTCTTCATAACTATAATCTACGCCCTCACGAAGTTCGTTAGCGCGCAGCTTCTCATGCTGCGGGATTCTTTGTTGTGGATGCACAGTCATTCTCCTTTTTCTGTTTACCGGAGGCTGCATATTCTGGGAGATTTTCTCTCGCATGGGCTCTCTAGGGAGTCTGTATCGCAATGGTTGCACCTGTTGTGGTTGCGCCAATGCTGCTGCATTCCCTTTCAACTGTTCTTTTTCCTTTGCTAGGATCGTCCTTGCGTCTGCCAAGATTTTCCGTTCTCTCTGGCTTCTTTCAATTATGCTGCTAACAATATGGATTCATTTGACTGCGTGGGGCCCTCCGCACGGGGTACCACTTCATGTTGATAGAATTCTGTCTCTATCTCTTCTTCCACAGAGTCCTCTTCGCTATCTCCGATCACAACATGAGGTTTTTCCTTTAATGTCGCGGTAAGACGAGAGGCCATTGTTTGTATAGGTTGTAGTACACCGCTACTTGGAACCTGGTATGGTATTGCAGACAGGAAGATCCTCCCAACTCGTTCGGGGTTAACCCATACCTATGAACGTGGCCCGGACCTTTCGATTCCCCCGCTTTCTCCAAAGTTACATCTACAACCTTGTGCTTTCCTTTCTGCAACGATCCTAGACGCCTCTGTCTTCTGTGCTTCAGCAGTTTTGATCATTTGCAAGTTTCTTGCGTCTGCGACTGCTTTCTGTGCCCTTAGTTTTTGTGCATCTGCTGCTGCTTTCTTCTCCAATGTTTCTTTAAGTGTGGCAGCTGCTTTCAACTTCTGGCGTTCCTCCAACACTTTCTGTTGTGCGGCTATTATCATTTTTGCAGATATTTTGGCTGCGGTATCTGCTTCTTCTTTAGACACTGCAGCTGCTAATAATTCCGCTTCTGACACTGTATGGGCTTTCTTGGCTATAGTATCCCTTAATGCTTCATTTTCGGTCGTATTCTTCTGGGTATTGTGAGTTTTTCTTGATATAAAGGTAGGTTTTAACGCATGCGGATCCTTCTGTTGCTCCATATTATGTAACAAAAAGAGATTTAAAAAATCAACAAAAGTTGTTGACGATGCTGAGTTAGTTAAGTTGTATAATCATATTAGCGTCTCTGTCTTCTTTGGTTCATTATCCCATCGTACTATTGACGTCGTACTACTGCTGATTGCGCTACTTCATTTAACACGAAAGTCCAGTACCAAATGAAAGTAAAATCACAGCAAGCAAGAGTAAGAGAGATTCAAACCATAAGATGACAGTAATATAGAAATTATTCGACCAATATCATGATTGTAATAAAAAATGAGAGACACAGGGACGACAAGAAAAGATAAACCTTTTACCGAGACATAATATCCCTGTTTCTAGCTCCAAAGTGTGAACGCTAAAATCTACTTGTTAAGATCATATGTTCACAGTCACTACCGCAGCATACATGTGAGTGAGATACAGTGATGATATCAAAGATATAAAGTTGAATAGATACATTGCTAACCGTATTATAATCACAATGTAAAACAATGATAATCATGTTAGAGTTTTCATAGGTTAGTCAATCCAAATGATGTAAAAGTAGTACTCAAAGCTCTCATCTGGATTCAATGGGTAATGGTTGCATACAAGTTAATAGATAAACTTACAAATGAATAACAATATGGGTTGATTCCTCTTAGACTACGATGAGTTACAAAAGTGGTACTCTCTATCCTATCCTAGGTGTTTGCGAGATTTTGGTCGACCCCTTTCTCTTTGGTAGGGGTCTTGTATTTATAGATTTCCTTCTGACTTCATTGTTCCTCCTAGATGATTCCTCACGACCTGCTCGAGTGTGTCTTTATGCGGTTGCGATGCTTAGTCAATTCCGCACGGACTGGAGGAATGCGTCTGAAGTAGGAAGAATACTCGGCTATGAAGTGACCACGTCGTCTCTGTGCATAGTCCTGTTGGCATTGAATGCTTCTGCCACATCTCAACCACCGCCTGACTCGTCCTATCAAGGCTAGCTGTTCTGACTTGATTTGAGTCATTCATTTGAATTTTCTTGAGATCTGATAAAGTGCCTTTTGGTGCCGATTTGGTACTTCTCGTCGTGTGTTGTTTTACTACAACCGCCTCGAGATCTTGCCACGCGTTTGGTGACAATTATACTGTTACAGAGACCATGTATCACCCTTACATTTCTCCGCTCCAATTTCCACAAAATAAAAAAGAATCTAAGAAATATTAGGCTCTGTGGCTCTTTCCTTTTGTCGACAAGCACTCCTATAATCAATAAAACTACACACAACACCTCTAGATAAACCAGCTCCCATCTTGGCCATTTTGTCAGCAGAGAAGTTGATTTCTCTGAAACTATGAATAAACTCCCAACTGTCAACTTCTTGACAAAATCTGTTCCACCTGGTAATAGCAAACCAAGGGATTCTGCCATGAATGAAAAACTGAAATAACAGCTTTAGAGTCAGACCTAAAGATGACCTTTCTATGATGCTTACTTACAGCCCATTCACTTGCATGAATAATTGCAAGAACTTCAGCAACATAATTTGTTGCAATTCCAATGCCTCCTGCAACAGCTATAGGAACTCTGCCCAGATAATCTCTGCCTACAAAACCATAGCCAGCCTCCCCAGGATTCCCTCTTGATGCACCATCACAGCATAGTAAAATTTGATCATCCTTAGGAAGCTTAAACTTCACCTCCACCACTTTCAAGTGTTTTGCATTTCTGCTCTTAAGATTGAAGTGATTTAGTACTTGTAGGTCATATAATGAGTTCCACATTGTCTTCTTCATTCTAGCATCACATTCAGAAGTAAGTTGTAATATCCTCCCTTGTATTTGAGAAGTACTAAACTTACCATTCTCAAAGATCATCCCATTCCTTGCAAACCACAGTTCTCTCAAAGTGATAAAGAAGTTGTTTTCCATACTTCCTTGATTGTTGGGCTTTTACACTTTGGCATGAGAGTCGCTGCTCCAAAGTTTGAAGATTCCATAAAAATTTAATGTATCAATAAAAAGAGTCTCCAACTGTGAAATAATATTTTCACATTTTATATATGGCTTATATGTTTAACAAACAATGGGAATTTGTGAGATTTAGCTCTTATTTGAAAATTGAAATTTTAACTAGTAGTGCTCCTTTTGTCCAAAAAAAAAGAAACCCTTTCGTTTTATGATAGCTAAAATGAAACAGTGAAAAACCTATCCCTTCAAGGATGGAAGTGATCATCATGTGTACATACCATATCTCACCGTTTCTCAGAACAGCGTCACTGTTGATATAGTTGAAGTGGCTTATCTTTTATCTGTAATATGGTAAGACGATTCTTTGAAAGCAAGCATATGCCCAGATAGGTAAATAAGACTTTTATCTCTCTTATTCCTAAGAAAAAGAAGCCTTTAACACCTGCAGATTACAGACCAATAGGATTGTGCAATACTTCTTATAAGATTATCTTTAAAATCATTGTAGGCAGAATGAAGCCTCTTATGAACAAGATTATCTCTCCATATCAGGCAGCTTATGTTTCTGAGAGACTTATTAGTGATAATACAATTATTGCTCAGGAAATTATTCATTCTATGAGGAAGAAAAGGGATACTTATGGTTGGTTTTCTCTCAAGCTGGATATGAGTAAGGCATTTGATAGATTAGAGTGGCCTTTTCTTATTCAAGTTCTTAAGTATTTTGGTTTTGCTGAGGGATGGTATGAACTCATTCATCTATGTGTTAGCACAACAACTCTCTCAGTAATGCTTAATGGTTCGCCATGTGAGGAGTTTCACCCAACGAGGGGAATTAGACAAGGGGATCCTCTTTCTCTTTATTTATTCATCTTATCCATGGAGTTTTTGTCGAGGAAACTGATTGAAGCCCAAAACAATAACTCGGTTCCAGGTATTCAAGTGGTGGCAAATGCGCCAGCCATTAATCATTTGCTTTTTGCAGATGATTGCTTGATCTTTACTCAAGCAACTTTGGGTTCAGTTTACAATCTTCTTAGTATTTTAGAAGATTTTAGTTCTCTTTCTGGTCAGCTGATAAATTTTGAGAAATCTGCAGTTCGTTTCAGCAAACGTACCAATGTTTAGACATCTACAGCTCTAACAGAAATACTGGGTGTTAGAGTTATGACAGCTAAAGAAAGGTATTTGGGTTCACCACTTCTCTTAGGACATAACAAAAAGGAAGCATTTAAAGAAATTCAGGAGAACTTTGACAGAAGATTATCCAGTTGGAGTTCCAAAACCTTAACTCAAGCATCAAGAACGACTATGGTGAAGCATGTTCTTGATTCAGTTCCTGTTTATCAGATGGGGACTTTCTTAATCCCTAAGGATATTCTCAAATAGCTCACTGCTATTGAAAGAAGGTTTTGGTGGGGATACAAGTCGAATATGGGGGCAAATTTAACAGCTTGGCACAAGTTATGCAAGCCTAAACATGTTGGTGGTTTGGCATTCAGAGACTTAGAGAAGCTTAATCTTGCTTTGCTTACAAAATTAGCTTGGAGAGTTTGTACGCAAAGGGATCAGTTATGGGTTCAAGTCTTACAATCAAAATACTTCCCAACTGGTAATTTACTACATAATTATTCATCTCCTAGTGACATATCTTATATGTGGAAAGGTATTGAAGAGGGCATGGAAATAGTTCGAAAAAACATCTTCATGGAAGTGAACAACGGGAAATCAACGTATATATGGCTAGATAGATGGATAACAGGCTTGCATACACCACCAGTGAGCATAAGCACTGAGTTTCAGCAGTATACTTATGTGTCAGAGCTTCTTATTCCGAATTCTAATACTTGGAATCTCAACCTTCCACAATCTCTGTTTGACAGTAATACGGTTACTCGTATTCAAAATATGTTTATGGATATAGAGAATGAGGATACAATGGTGTGGATGCCTAGTAAAGATGGCAAATTCAGTGTTAAGAGCACCTACAACAGTTTGGTCTACCGTAATTCTACGAGCTCAGTTGGTACAGTTCAAACAGGTACGTGGAAAAGATTGTGGGGATGTAAGGCTTGTCACAGAACTAAACTGTTCGTATGGAAGGCCATAAAGGAAATTGTGCCTACTCGCGCAAGACTGTCCAGACATATACCGAGGGTGGTTAATGTTTGTGAACTCTGCTCGGCACAATCAGAGTCATTAGAGCACCTACTTTTCAACTGTGATCATTCTAGGAGAGTATGGCAGAAACTGCACGTCAATATAGCTGCTATCCAGTCGAGATTCGGAACTGTCAAGGAGTGGTTTCTTAGTTGGTTTGAAGAGTCTGGTAGAGGAAGTGTTTCGGACCAGGAGATGTATTTACAGATGACAACCAGTTGGATTTTGGGGAAGTCAAGATGTGATTACATCTATCAAGGCAAAGTCCCAACAGTTTAGGGAAATATTCGACAGATTAACTACTACCTAGTCCCATATTTAACACCAACTATTACACCTATAACTCTGATCACAGTTGCATCTAGTCCCATTAGGAATGTTTCCAACTGGAAACCACCTGATATAGGAGGCTTAAAAATTAATGTGGATTGCTCATTTGATGAAGATACTAATCAATGCGGAACTGGTTTAGTTTTGCGTGACAATACAGGTACTTGCGAAGGAATCAAAGGATCATACTCGGATGGAGTTTTGAGTGCAGAGGAAGGAGAGTGTTGGGCTGTCAAAGAAGCATTACTATGGGCAAGGGGAAGAAGCTTAGACAAAGTTCAAATAGAAGCCGACGCCAAAGTGGTAATACGAGCTATTACGGATGATACACCAACATCCCACTGGGATAACAGAAACATTATCAAAGAAATAAAGCATTTGGCTTTAAGTTTTCAGTATTGCAATTTTATTTATGTTGGTAGAGATGATAATCAAGTCGCAGATACAGTTTCTAAGTTCATAAGACATAGCAAGATTCATCTTGAAATTTATGAGCTGCAGTTTCTAAGTTCATAAGACATAGCAAGATTCATCTTGAAATTTATGAGCTTTTTCGATTCTTTGTAACTGAACTATTAGCTAAGGATACTACCTTTGCTACTTAAGTGAAATAAAATCTTTTTCGTATCAAAAAAAAAAGTCGCAGTTTCTCGTTGATACAGAAGAAGTGGCTAGTCCAGT
Organism: Papaver nudicaule; assembly: GCA_023529015.1. Lineage (NCBI taxonomy): Eukaryota > Viridiplantae > Streptophyta > Magnoliopsida > Ranunculales > Papaveraceae > Papaver > Papaver nudicaule. The sequence continues at coordinate 18,245 of JAJJMA010312083.1, forward strand.
TTCTCACTCCCCAGTTATGAGTTTCTGGATCAATTTGAATTACCAACACTAACACGAGCTCTAACATGATCCAACATGACGGATTTTTAGAGGCTTATCATTGTAGCCACGTATCGGGTAATTGAACAGCAGCTCGTTTACTCACCTATCCCTACAAAATCTTGTGAACCACTCCAAAGATCATCGGGAGTTCTATATTTGTGATGTAGAGAGTGCAACTTGGGGCACCCACCTTATTGGATGGGATGGATGCACTGGAATAAGATTCAAAACAAATCATTAAACTAGTGATAGAAAAACAACTCTTGTACCAAAAAAGAGGAGATCAAGAAAGCTGGTGCTAAGCACATCTCTTTGCAAGAGCTGAACTAATTCACTGCTCCTTCAGATTTATTGCACAGGAACCAAAAAGAATGAACAAAAGCTGTTAAGCATAAGCATAACCCAATAAGCAATCTTAAAACACCACATAATGTATTTGTTTGTAACAGCTAAAAGGATTAGCTAAAAAAGCCACATAGACAAAAAAGAAAAAAGGGCAAAGCTTATAAAAGAAACCGTATTAGTTAACAGAGATCCTTTTTAAGTCCTATAAACTGGCTTTTCTGAAAGCCACATTTATCTCACGAGAAGCTTGAATAATATACCCCTGCATCCAGAAAAACCTAAAGCCGGCCAATCCAAGAACATCACTACCCTCAATTGCCTTAAGCCTGCAAACATCAAATTTCGAGGGTGGGGGATGTCAGTTTAACATATGCAGGCCATCGCAATTTAATCCTATCTATTCACTAAATTAATGGGAAAAAAAGAAAAAGCACCATCGACTGTGGATTAGGCAGGAGATTTTTTTAAGGGACGTAAACTGAGCCACATACTACAGTATTTGATAATTCTTTGCACAATGATGTATTTCCAAGTATTTACCTTGTTGGCAATGTTGTTGGATAGCCAATCCAAACCCTCGTAAAGTCCCTCCCCAGATGTTGCACATGTACTCTGAATGTACCTGGAAGGACCACAGAGAAAAGCATGATCAATGAAACAGAGATTTAGGCAAACCCTTGCAGAAGGACAGAAAAGAGACAATAGTTACCAGTGGCGTTGGCGAAGAGAGTGGAGGCCAAGCTTATCAGTGATCTCAGCAGCATTCATTGCATTGGGAAGATCTTGTTTGTTAGCAAATACAAGCAACACAGCATCGCGCAACTCATCCTGAAACCAAATATATGAGAGCTCAGTTAATTTAAAACCTTCCTCTTCATTAATCCTCAAGTCTCTAACTTTACCAAAGATAGAGCATCTACAAGTTTTGCAGCAGAGACAAAAATGGTAGTGAGGCAAGTAAAGAAAAATGAAAGGAAATGGCAATTTCAATATCCAGGGTGGAACATCAGTTAAAATTTCATTGTACTTAAACACGGCGGCCAACAGAAATTTGTACACAGACCACACCCCATACTCAAAATACAAGTGCAGAAAACTATAATGGCGATAGCATTAATGAGTTTGATATTCTGGCATACCTCATTTAGCATCCTATGCAATTCATCCCTCGCCTCAACAACACGGTCTCTGTCATTGCTATCAACCACAAAGATAAGACCTTGTGTGTTTTGGAAGTAGTGCCTCCACAATGGACGGATCTATAAAAGAAATGATATAACTAAATGCTCTTTATATACATCAACATAGAATGTAAAAGAGAACGGAAAAAAAAAACATAACAAAAATTCATACCTTGTCTTGACCACCAACATCCCAGACAGTGAAGCTAATGTTCTTGTATTCAACAGTCTCGACATTAAACCCTGCAATATGAAAGCATTGCTGATGAGATAATTTTCACAGCAACAAGAAACAAATCGTGCCAGATACTCTAACTAAACCAACCAAGCACAATCATCTCCCAACAATTAAAACACTTGAGTGAGACACCAATTATCTAAAGCTTCTTAACCATGGTTCCACCTAAGACCAGATGTGCATTAAGCCACCCAGATGGATCCCCACTTCAAGACTCGATTGGATCGAAGTAAAATGTTTGCTTGTGATATATACATAAATGATATTCTCAATGGTTTATTCATTTCGTAACAACTTATGATACAAACCCAGACAAGGAGGTGAAATGAGATCAAATCCTTATTAACTTTCCCAAATAACACTACCAATAAACTCCTCAACCTCAACATATCTCCAATAATAAACACACATATAAAGATCAAATCCAGGCCAGTATTATCAACATAATGTTAAAATTCAAAACCAAACTTTAACGTGTAGGGATCTTTATATAATGATACAAGTAGACATGACTTACCAATGGTAGGAATTGTGGTTACGATCTCTCCAAGCTTGAGCTTATACAAAATGGTAGTCTTACCAGCAGCATCGAGACCAACCATCAAAATACGCATCTCTCTCTTAGCAAATAACCGACTAAAAAGCTTAGTGAATGATAACCCCATGACTCCTTCAAATCTGCATATCAAAAGATTGAGTCTCAATGCATGAATTCCATACGATCAACAATTAGAACCAAAGAATTCTCGATAACAGATCTCAAACAAACAAAGAATTTCCAAAAACATGTTATACATCTAATGGATCCGGGAGTTGAACAGAAAACAATCCACAAATACAATATAGCATCTGATAACCAATCAAAACAAAATTTATACCTAAAGAGTCACAAACGAGATTGAAACTGCGGATATAAAAAATCAAATCTGAATTTGGAATAAGATTTGGAGGAAATTTTACCAGATCTGTTTGTTTCGAGATCTTCTTCCAAAGGTTCTTCTTAGAGACGCGTAAAATGGGGTAATAAAGGTCAGCGAAGAAGTGAGAATAAAAAGGAAGAAAATCGAGACGAATAATAAATATCTCCCTTCTCTTTTCTGGAATGGTTGGATTTATATGGGTTTCGAACCTTCCGAGAATCGGTTGGATACGCGAGAGAGAAGCTACCCGGAATTGAAGCCCAAATAAATGCACGTCCCACCCCGAGCCTATTCGAGTCCAATTATTGTGCACACTCCTCCAAGAGCGAGCACCATAGTGCTCGTAAAATAAATAAAAACACCACAATGTAGCTAAGATATGGAGGGACATTAACTCAACCACTATCGTCATGTATATATTTGAGTGCCTACTCAATAACAATTCAGATTTCTGGTACGGCTACCGAGTCGAACTTTAACCTTTATCAGGGAGGCTACTGAATAACTGCGTGGATATTTCAAATAAACAAAAACCTCTCGGGTTTCCTCACTTATTCTCTTCTCATCCACTCTCTTCTCCTCTTATTGATTTGATCGTGGTTCAGGTTGATTGACGCAAAAAATTTAAAAGGGATTACTCGATGATCATATGTTGTTCTATTGCAATTGTCAATTCCAAAATTCATCCAGTATTTCATTAGAGGTAAGTAATTGCAACTCTAAGGTTTTTGATTTCATAGTTTTATGTTAATCATGAAATTTCTTTATGTTTGATTGATAAATTTCTATCAATTTTACTAATGTACCTTGAATAAATATTTAGCTTAACTCGTGATTTATACAATGTTTGTGAAATGATTTGTAATATTTGTTGCATGATTGAATATGTGTTGTATGTGTTGTAGGATTGAATATAATTGAAATGTTTAGAAGTATTTCTTATTGATAAAAGTTGTGTCTATTACATGGTACAAGTCCTTTATATACATGTATGGAGAGAACCCTATATTACTATTTGGGCCGCACATCCATGGGCCGTAAGCCCTACAATACTCCCCCTTGTGCGGTCAATAGTAGAACTTCAAATGTATTGCTTCACTAAAACTTTGACAAGGAAAAACCCGGTGGGAAAAAATCTTGAAAAGAGAAAGAGTACTACAACGTCTCGAGTCTTGGTAAGCTTCTCTGTTGGAGTTGGTCGGTGACTTCTCTTGTAACTTCAAATGTATTTCTTCAAATGCAGCTCTCTCGTCGATGACCGTTGCATTTATATCAATTTGCCTCATTAAAATCTTGCCACGAAAACTCAAAGGGACAAAGCCTGAACTAAGGAAAAAGAGTACAATATTAAGAATACGTAGAATAGAGTTAGACTCGCACATGTTGCCTCGTTAAAACCTTGACAAGGAAAACCCAGTGGGAAAAAACCTTGACGAAGGGAAAAGAGTACAACGCGGTAAGTCCAGAAGTACGCCTTTGCTCATGCTGAATAACATTCTTGCTTCTTGTTGAAAGTTGTTATGCTTGACATACTATCGTGTACATTTCTTTGATTCCGAAGCAGTTCAGTAATATCAATTCAATCTTCAAGTCTTCAGCATTCAGCATATACGACAGGTGTAGTTATTGTCGTTGTCTCCCTAAAAACCTTGTCGAGTAACAAAACCTTGTGGGAAAAACTAATCTCGATCGAAGGGGAAAAAAAGAATACAACACAGTTTCACATTTCGAGTCAAAATATGTCGGCATCATATCCTTGGATCTTCCCCCTGATGTCGGCATCTCCCCCTGATTTCCTTCTGGGTAGTCTCTAGACAGTTTCATTAGTCATGAGCTTTTCGAAAGTGACCTGATTACTTTCGTTGAAAAAGAGATTATTGTTCCTTCATAACCAACAACTTTAAGATTGCACTTTTGGTATTGTAGTTGTCTCATTAAAAACCTTGCTGAGTAACAAAACCCTGTGGGAAAAAGTAACCTCAGTGAAGGGGAAAAAGAGTACAACTTACCACTAGATGCTCCCCCTGATGTAGGGCAATTTGTTTTGTACAATACATTCATGGGAGTTTGAACAACTTCTTTAGTCCAATATAGGTGGACACATCCTTTAGTCCTATCCAGTCAGAAAAGTTCTTTAGATATCTGCAGTTATGCAATCATGAGAGTCGGACAATTCTTTTAGTCACATACTTTTCACATGTAATCATGGGAGTACAATACAAAGACGGAAGTGGTTTTTGTAACCCATTCAATAGTCATCTTCCCCTCGGAGGTCTTCCTGGATACATCCGCTGATCGAGAACATAGTTTACCCTTTTTTGCATTAGAAACTCTACTTGCGTCTTCATAGGGATAAGAACAAAAACCATGTCAATGGTTCCTTTTAGGTATCTAAAGATATTCTTGATACCATGTCAATGACGTTACGTTGGCGCTGAGCTATATCTAGCTAACAAGTTCACTGAGAACAAGATATCTGGTCGAGTACATTGTGTTAAGTACAATAATGTGCTTATTGACTTACGTAGGGATATTCGTCTCCCAAAACGTCTACGTCACCTTCCTATGGACGAGATTGATCTTTACGTACATTTAAAGTTCGACAAATCATGGGAGTGCTAGCCCGGTACACTTTGTCCATATTAAATTGCCTGAATATCTTATGGACATATGCTGACCGGTGGAGTAATATTCCACAATCTCGATGTTCAAGTTCTAGACACATCCGAGTTTTCCCAAGATCTTCCATCTCAATTTCGAATTTCAAATAGTTTGCGGTTTCTCTTACTTCGTCAAAGTACCTACTATGTTCTTATCGTCGACATAGACAACTATCATTGCAAATCCGGAACTTGTTTCTTTTCAAAACACGCAAGGGCACAATTTATTATTTGTATATCCCTTCCCAATCAAATGATCACTTAGACGGGTATACCACATCCGTCTGGATTACTTTAATCCGTAAAGTGAGCGTTTCAACTTAATTGTAAACGCACTCCCTGATTTAGAGTTACTTGATTTTGGGCAATGAAAGGCCATCTGGCACTTTCATGAATATCTTTGTATCAAGATCCCCATAGAGATATTATGTAACCACTTCCATAAGTTGCATTTCAAATCCTTCTGAAACTGCCAAGCTAATCTAATTAGCAGAACATCATGTTGTTCGCTACAAGAGAATAAGCGATCCAAGGGTTTGTGAGAAACCTCGCGCCACAAGGTGAGTCTTTAAACTTTAAGACTTCATTAATTATTCTCACTCCACTTTGTGACAAATAATCATATATGTCTCGCAGGCTTTACACTTGGTGGGTTAGCACTACCAGACCAAATACCTGTATATTTGTCAGAGAACTAAGTTCTTCCTGGATTGCGTAGGCCAAATATGCTCTATGTTTGAATTTAAACAATATAGAGAATGGTTCGATCTCATCGTGCTCTACTTCTGGAGTAACTGAATTACATCATCCATATGCACGCATGATCCTTTCATTGACTCATGTGCATTCTCATAACCCATTGGGATTTCATTGTTCTCTAGAATCATTTAAAACTTCGGAGCGTCCTCGAGTTTCTGGTTTGCGAACCGGTTCGTGAACCGTCCGCCTGTCAGATTTCGTCAAATCTGGATTCCGCTGGAAGTATTGGGCTTAGCCAGAACTTAGACGTGTGTACGTCCTCAGCTGTAATCCATGGACTCTTTGCTCAAGAGTACTCCTTTAGATTCATCCATATCCAACTAACGATTTGCAAGCAAACCATTGTAATGGACACACGGCACCGAATCTGTCTCATTCATTCTTGTACTCACAGTATTTGTGGGAGCAAACACTGGTCATGACACAAGGCCACGTTAGACAAGAATACGATCTCAATCGCTATTATCACTACTAAAGTAGTCGACTATATTTTGAAAGAATAGAGAAAGTAGAATAGAAGAATATCCATAAAGTCATAACTCCTACTAACCTTTTGTCGAATGAAGAATAATTGATGTCTTCTTTGTCTTCACAGTCTTCGTCTTCAAGGTCTCTACTACTTTGTCTATATCCCAATTCTGAAATCTAAACTCTAGGCTAAATCAAGAATTGAGTTTTGACACCTAAAACTGACAACTAGCTTGACATACCAACGCTAGTGGGTTTGACCGGACAATGCCCTAACAATAACGCGCCTTAGTAGCTCTGTAGGTTTCAGCGAAATGCTCCGCCCTCGCCCTACGTTCTGCAAGCGCATCAAGATGCGCGATTCTGCTTATGTCGCCCGGTTCCGTGTGGCTAGCCATTGCTACTCTAGCTGATGGTACTGCCACCTCAGCTGGTAAGATGGCATCCTCCCCGTATACTAAGGAATAGGGAGACGCCCCTGTTGAACTCCGCTTGGAGATCCTGTAAGCCCATAGTACTAGAGGTAACTGCTCGTGCCAGCTTCTGTGACGATCGTGGACAGTTTTGCTCAAAATCCTCAGCAGCGTTTTGTTAGTGGATTCTGCCAATCCATTCCCCTATGGGTAATATTCAGTCGACGCATGTTGCTTTATATGGTACTTGGCCAACAGATCTGCCACCTTCTGATTGATGAAGGAAGTACCATTGTCTGAGCGAATGATCATTGGCGCGCCGAAACGACAAATGATTTATTCTTTGATGAACGCGGCAATGGTTTCTCCCTCGTAATTTCGCAGGGGCGCTGCTTCTACCCACTTGGTTGAGTATTCCGTGGCCGTGATTATGTATTTATGCCTTCCAGAGGATAGAGGATTTATAGGGCCAATCAGGTCCAGACCCCAACTGTGAAAGGGCCACGGAGCAACTACACTGTGTAATTCTTTGTGCGGCACTTGAATGACATTCCCATGGAGCTGGCAGATGTCGCATTTTCTTACAAAATCTGATGTGTCAGCCTCCATGGTGGGCCAATAGTATCCCCCTTCGTGAATATGTATGAATAGCTTGCGCTTTCCCTGGTGCTCTATCTCGTGCGCTTTGGTCATCACTATCTGTGCCTCTTCTTTACTCAGGCATCTTAGGGCCCCGTTGTTAAAGCTCCTCCTATACAGTATTCCATCATTGATGAAGAAACGCGCCGCCTTCTTTTTTATTACCAAGGCTTCCACATCGTCTCCCGGGAGTAATCCGTTCCTTAGATAGTTGATGTATGGCTGCCTCCAGTCCAATTCTTCAACTGTACAGACCTCTGATGGTTGCGGCGGCGATTGACATTCCGCGCAATTATTCTGTAAAGTCGCGGCCTGCGTTGCCATTTCAGGCCAGTAGTACCCTTTCCTTTGTAGCCTTCTGTATAACGGAATTACTCCCGAGTGTCCACAGGTTTCCTGATGGACTTTGTTCAAGAGGTTCGCCGCTTCTTGACTCCCTACGCATCGCGCTAGGGCTCCACCCGCCATCCGGTAATATAGTTGCCCTTTGATAACCACAAAGGACTTCAATCTTTTGAACAATATCGACCTTTCTTCCTTTGGCTTACCGAGCTCCCTCATGATTCCTTTTCTCCAATCGTTTTCTTCTTCGAATTTCATCCCTCGTAACCATGTGCTGGGGAGCTCTTGCCTGTGTATAGTAATCGAGCCTTCATCCTTGCCATTCAAATTAATTTTCGCCGCTAGTGTTGCCAAGGCATCGTCATGTATGTTCATAGCTCTTCCCGTGTGTCCTAGTTCTATTTGGGAAAACTTGGCCATCTGCTCATGCGCTTCCGCGCGATAAGGCGCTAGACGTTCTTCCTTGACGTGAAATTCTCCTCCTGCTTGGCTCGTGACTAATTTTGAATCACCATGCACATGGAGTCGGTGAAGTTACATTCGCTCTGCCAGCTTGAGTCCTATTAGGAATGCCCCGTATTCGGCCACATTGTTGCTACAAGCGAAGTCCAGTTTAAAAGCAAACGATAGCAACTCCTTTTCTGGTGTTTCAAACACGATGCCCGCTCCTCCATACGTTCCGTACGACGACCCATCAAAGTACATGTCCCATGTATCTTCTTCAACGAGCTCGGCTACTTCCCCGGGGATATCCTCATGGATATCGGCCTCGTCGCTTCCGGGGAACGCGGCTAAAAGGTCTGCAATCGCTTGGCCTCTGACGCCTCGCGGTCTTTGGTAATGTAACCCAAATTCTGACAACTGGAGAGACCATCGCGCGGTTTGACCAGTCAGGTATGGTCGTTCGGCCAAATAGACCATGGGGTTTGCCGCGGCAACTACCACAGTCTGGTGCGCCAACAGGTATGGTCTTAACTTTTGAGCTGCATAGATTAAGGCCAGACACGCTTGCTCTATTCGGGGGTATCTTACCTCAGCCTCTTTCAGTACACGACTCACATAATATATAGGAAAGAGCTGATCGTTTCCTAAATCTTGGGCGAGGAGCGCTCCTATGGCTTCGGTTGTATATGCTAAATAAAGATGTAGGCGCTCGCCCGGTATCGGTGGTCGAAGGACTCGTGGACAAGTTAGGCATCGCTTTATATTTTCGAAAGCAGTCCGCTGGACGTCTCCCCACTGGAATGCGCATCCTTTCTTTAGAAGCGGAGTGAAAGCGGCCATCAACTGGGCGAGGCCCGGTATAAACCTTCGAATATATGATATTTTCCCCAGAAAGCTTTGGAGTTCGTGTACATTGGTGGGGCTGTCCATACTAAGTATTGCTTGCGCCTTTCCTAGATCTACCTGGATTCCCGTGCTAGTAACCACGAAACCTAAGAACTTGCCTGATGTGACCCCAAAAGCGCACTTTAGAGGGTTCATTTTGAGTTTGTATTGCCTGCAGCGCTCGAATACCATGCGTAAATGATCAATGTGGTCCTCTTTCTTCTGGGATTTGACCACAATGTCGTCGACATATACCTCAACTTGCCTATGGATCAAATCATAGAAAATAGAGACCATGGCTCGTTGGTAAGTCGCTCCCGCGTTCTTCAATCCGAAGGGCATCACCACGTAATAGAAGCATCCAAATGGCGTTTGGAACGTTGTTTTATGCGCGTCTACAGTGTTCATTCTAATCTGATTGTAGCCACTGTAACCATCCATAAACGAGAACATTTGGTGGTTATTAGTCGCGTCCACTAGCATGTCGACATTTGGCACTGGAAACTCATCTTTCGGACAGGCTCTATTTAAGTCTCTGTAGTCGACACAACAGCGGATCTTCCCGTTTTTCTTCATTACTGGTACGATGTTGGCTAACCATGGCGCGTTCTTTATGGGTTTGATAAATTTCGCTGCCACCAATCGCTCAATCTCCTCCTTTATTGCTAACGCGACATCCTTATGAAAGGTACGGCTTCTTTGTTTTATAGGGCGAGCGTGCGGCATAACGTCTAAAGAATGCGCGACCAATTCCGCGTCCAAACCCGGCATTTCGCTATACGTATAAGCGAATACATCTTTATATTCTTTTAATAATTCGATCATTCTTCTCCGCTCTTCCTTTCCGAGGGACGTGCTGATCTTGATTAGTCGCTCCTCACTATCACCAATGTCTACTTCTTCCACCTCGTCCAGAGATGGTATCTCTATGGGTTCTTCCACTGGTAACGACCCTGCCGTTACTTCTTCCTCTTTGTTGGGAGATGGTGTCTCCTGGCTTGTAGACGCTTCACACAGTTGATCGGGCGGCAACATCCCCGCTAATTGCTATAATATGTAAACGTGTCCCCCGCTTTGAGTGGGAAAGCGGTGGAAACGGGGATCCAGTTCTGACTTTGATCTTTTCACATCTGCTGGCGCACCTAACCTTTCGGCGCTGAACACGGATGCCTTTTCTTCGACCTTCCTCTTTTCCTTGGGTATTACTAAACGAGCAGGGTTAAAGACTGAGACTTTATTATCTTCTTCCCACTTTGGTAAGGGGATCGTCCGAGATAAACCTATTACGGCCGCCTCACTCTGTTCCGCTGGCTGATAAAAAACTGCTTCCGCCATATATGCCTCCTCGGGTCCAAAAGGGTTATTTGTGGCGGGTACCCTGTATTCCTTCCCTCCAATGCTAGTTTTAATACACTGATGATAAGTGGATGCTACAACGTGATGATCACGTATCCTTCCGCGTCCTAGGAGCAGGTGAAACGAAGTGTGACCATCTAATACATGGAAGGGAACTGATGCTTTAATCGGCTCTATAGATATAGTGAGGCATATTACTCCGATCGCCTCTTGGGTGTGCCTCCAAAACCGCGCACCATTGTTTTTCGCTCTCTGATTTCTTCTCTTGGTATACCCAGCAAATCCAAGGTATGTACCGAGACAAGGTTTAGTGACGCTCCTCCATCAATGAATACTCTTCTTAATTGCTGCTTATTGACAGTTGCGGTGAGATACAACGGACGTAGGTGCTCCCCAGGAATGCATATATTTATGTCGTCAAAAGTAATCCTTCCTCTTGATAGCGCCTGATGACCTGCCGCTATGGCGGCGATTGCCTGAGACGCCTCCCTGGTCTGGTCTTTACTAAACCCGAGGGAGTCAAAGAATTGATGTGCGATGATGGTTTTGGAGAACTGGAAGGCGACGCTGCTCGTTCCCTCAAAATCCTGCTTTCCGCTGGACAATTCACATGCTTCTTCCTTGGAATCCTCCCACGTCGCCCACTCCTCATCTCTAGGGTCGTGGGAAATCATCATAACATTGTGTTTGGGCAAGGGTTCCTTGTCTATTTGTTGTCGCCCGAGGTCTATCTCCCCTGCTCTCTCTTTCCTCCAAAACGCGTTTCGTACACCATAACAATCGAGGGTCGGGTGATTCACCCTTCTGTGGAAGTGGCAGTATCGTTCATGCGCTTTGTTGACTGTATTTATATCCACAACGGCGGGTGGTAAGTTAATTTCTCCATTAGCGGCCCACTGATCAACAAGGTTCTCGATTTGCTCCTTAGTGCAAGGTATAGGCGCCGGGATAGGGCGCTGGCTGTTAGGATTATTTCCACCCCGTCCTCCTTGTGGTGCCGCGCCTTGATATGGCTGGAAAGGTGCTTGACGCTTGCTCCCTGGGGCAGGTCCACTGCTAGTAATTGCCGCGCTTAGTGAGTTAACAGAATTATACCATGTCTGCTCCATCTTCGCTTGCTGAAATATCCCGAAGCAATCTGATACCTGCGCCGTCGCTTCTTCCAATTCTACGAATGTTTGGAACTAAAAGTTGGACAAAGCGAAACGTAGGGTGGCAGTCATCTTTCCAACACAGATCTCAACCAATCTGTCTTCTGGCACATCCTCACTTAACTCAAGAGCGTGGCTTCGAAATCTCGTAATGTATTTCATAGGATCTTCGTCGATCCCCATTGTTGTTCGCGCTAAGTCGACTGACGTTACTCGCCTTTTTGCGGAGAATTTTTTTTTGAGGAATAAGCGCGCCATCTCCTCCCATGTTGCTATACTTCCTGATTTTAAGTTATCATACCAGGTATATGCTGTGTCGGACAATGACTTCGAGAATTCCATTAAACATAGGTTTCCGTCTTTCGCGTGCTGGTTTATTGTTGAGAGAAAATGACCCAAATGTTCTCGCGCGTTTCCTTGGCCCGTATATTCTTTGAATTTAGGCGATGTGTAATCAGGCTGGAACTTGTAAGCGACTACTTCTTTTGTGTAAGGTGGGTCCAACGAGCTATAACCATGGTCTTGTTTCGCCACCCGATAGTGTTCTTCAATGTACCTGGCTAAGTCTTCTTCCGAGATCCTTCCAGTCAATACGCTAGGATTCTCCATTTCTTGCTGAGATTCCTTTGTAGCCGCGGGCTTCACCTTTTCGGGAACAATTCCGGCCATATTTGGTTCATCAAGAGTTCCGTTCACCGGACCGGCATCCTCTGGTAAGACCGCGCTCTCCTTCTGCCTAATCAACATCATCAAGCGTTGTTGCCTTTTTGCTTGCGCCGCAAACTCTTGTCGCATTTCATCCAAGCTCGTGTCTTACGCGTCAATAATGGTAGATGGTGCAACTTCTTTACTTCCCTGCGCCGATGTTGTTGGCGCATTTACAATCCCTACAGATACTTTTTCGCTTCTTTGCGCGTCGTCTGTATCGCTATCCGTTGGCTCATTCTCTATTAAAACAAAGTCCTCGCCCAGTGCGAGGACTCGCTCAGCTTTCTTTTGTGGCGCGCTCGCTGCTTCTCGCGCTGGCTGCATTCCGCTGGACTCGAGATCAGTCTCCTGGTGTGGTCGCCAACTGTGAATGGGGTAAGATTGACAATCTGATCCGAGTCTCAGAGGTTACAACACAATTTATCTCATTTCTCTTACTCTCTCTCTCTCTCTCTCTCTCTCTTAAGTGTGTAGTCTGATTTCTCTCTCTTCCCAAAAAGCCTCCTCAATGATTTTTTTAGAGCCCTATTTATAGAGACTCCCTTTCACTCCTTGGTTGCCATGTGTCCTCTTAGCCACTTATTAACATAATTGCCATCCTTTTATCTCTTAAACACCCAAGATATCTAAACCCAAGCCCAGATAGATAAGCTTAACTTAGTATGTATCAAGCCCATTAGGCCCTAATGGACTTGGAGTATCCACAGGTGTCTGTGTATAGCTGTTATTCTCTTGTAATTTTCCCACTCCACTTGAGAAATTAATTGAATGACCTATTCACAGCTAGTCCGAAGTCTGAGACTAGGTATGTTGGCGGCTTAATTCTTAAGAGTATTCAAACTGGACGAGGTCCCGGGGTTTTTCTACGAGTTTGTAGTTTCCTCGTTAACAAAAATCTTGTGTGTACTTTACTTTATTTTCGCGTTATATTTGATTCGTCATCTATAATTAAAGTATTGTACTTGGTTGTTGACATAGCCTTTCGGGTTCTTGTATTGACACCCTTGTGTGAATCAATCAGATCAGAAAGAGATCTTGTTCTTAAGTTCTTGAGTACAGGAACCGTTCAAGGTTTGACTTATAGGTGGACTAAAATAAAAGATTGGTGGTGTACTCGGTACCCTCGTCTTTTCAATTGGTATCAGAGCAGGCAAACACCTTAAGATCTAACAATATGTGTTTGGTTCGATCCAACCTATAAGAAAAACATGAATACGAATAATGATTCCAGTCGTTCAACGTACCTCCAAGATTTTACGGGACAAACTATTGTTAGAGCATTGCTCGGTTGAAGCCACTGATGTTGCTATCTCAAGTCAGTTGTCAAGTTTATGAGACAAAAACACAATCATTGATAAGTTTACTCTACAACCTCGGACAAGGATAGTTTTAGGTAATCCAGACGAAGACTGATGATGACGAAGACCGAAGCTTACTACTTGATAAATCATAACGTCCTCGCTAAAGGTTAGAAAGTTTTTTTCCTTTCCGTATCGTATTTACCATTTCTATCATACCAATAGTCTATGATGTTGTTTATATGATCCAAAGGTATTCTAGGATTTTCGCCTTTGCATTTGTCACACTTGTGATAATATGTATAGGTAGAGTATGTTGAGTTGTCTCTTGAAATGACCCCAACGGTGAACGCGTTCATGAACGCGTACATGTGTTGCTTTTGGCATTTCAGAGAACGAGCTAAGTCTGTATGAACGCATTCATGAACGCGTACATACAAGTTCAATAATTCTCCTGGATTCTCCTGAACTCTATTGACTGCTCTATGAACGCGTTCATATAAGCCATGCGAAAACTTCCAACTCCTTATCTTGAAGTTTTCGGTCTAGGCATGATTAGTTCTCGGACGTGTCATTACTTGGCCCATGGAATTCAACAACTTAATCCAAGAGATGTTCAAACAAAGTATTTGGACCAGAAGTCGCAAAACGATGTCCAAACAAGCATTGGACCAGAAGTCGCGAACCTTCAAACAAGGTTGAGTCTTCTTTAACTTTTGGCTTAGTCCAAAGTTCTTAGAAGATTGAGAATGGGTAATCAAGCTATGGACTTTCCTAGTTCCGGAACTTGCTTGAGCCCTACTCAAGGTTGCTTAAACTTTAAGCACAGCCTCCCTTGGTGATCACTATAAATAGACGACCTTCTGCAAGATACAATCTCAATCCTCTACACATTTGTGTATCCTTGCATAAAGGTTGGTCGT